>JAJAGP010003091.1:8403-85146 GCA_025084515.1 Ancistrus triradiatus
ATGACTAAAGTGGCCTTTTCAGTCTTGTTCCTTTCTTTCAGTCGTGGCTCTGTGAAAGTTTGACTCCCGGCGCGGTGACTAATGCCGGTGACGGCCCGAGTGCCTCTCTAACACTGAAGTGTTTTTCATCGCTCGCAAACAAACCGCATGGATAAGAATCCACCCACACGCGGACCGCTTTTCCTTCACAAAGCTATCCGGCGGTATTTATTTAGTCAGGATCGCGTACTTGCAGTTCTGCTAGGGCAACCCGAGACCGCTTGGAGGGCTGGCACTGGCATGTTGGTCTTAATGTGAAGATCGTGCATCTCCTTGAGAGCGAAAACAAATAAAGCACCTCCTCACTTTGTACATTTTGAAGAGGTTTGGCAAATCTGCAGCATTTTGCCGACGAGGTTTAATCATGCCCTCTGTTCAATGGCGCACTAGGTGTTGAGCACGGGCTGCATCCAGGGTCAGCGGTACGTAATAGTTCGACTCCGGTCACTAGAGGGCAGAGTAAACAAGGTGGTTATCGTTTTTTTGCAAGAAAAGTGCACACCTTTTGCATTGTTTTTCTTCAGGAAGACAAAGGAATGTTTTCTCTCTGCTATTTAACGTGTGGCGAAGCTGTAATAGAGCAGTTTGTGTCTAACATGGATCGTCTCGTCAGATTATGCTTTTTCGATTCATTCAGAATCTAATGCAGTTTCATTTTTGACCACCAGAGGGCTCACAGGCGAATCTTTCCAATTTCCTGTAATGACAGGAGCCTTTTTGTTGTTAATGTTTTTACAATAATATAATATTAACATAATATTATTATGAATTGTTATTCTTCAGAAATAAAATAAATGTTTTCCCTCGCTACTTAAGATACGGCAAAGCTACAATATGACATTTTGTACACAATTTAAAACCTTCGTTTCTAGTTGCATATTAAATTTTTTTACCTATTCACGAAAATCATTGTGCCACGAAAAAAGTGACTTTTATCATGAATAAAAATCTTTCATGCTGATATGTGTGAAACAAAAGTTTTGTCTGCATTCCCTAAAACTTCAGCCTTGGGCAAAAACAGGAAAAAGTCTTTAGCCCGTAGAGTGAATATATGGCTACGAAGCTCCTCCTAAAGCGGTCTGAGCCATCCGATTTAAACACGCATTTTCATTCGTTTATCTTCTTTCCAGACTCTTAATATGAAGGCTGAAGCTGCCAGACTATCTTTTTCTGACTGCTTATCATCTGCTATTGTTGACATAACCCTTAAGTCGTCCCGATGCGTCTCCGGAGACGCGCAGCTTGACATGGAATAAACGTTCAAGCGGTAAAATCGGGTTTAATTCCGAACCCTGAATGATCTGCGTAGCTGCTGCCATGTTTAACAGCTACTTAAAGGTATCATCCTCATCACGAAGAGGAGGCCTCGGGCACTTTTAAAATGTTCCTGAGAGGTAAAAGTTTTTTCCTACAGTGATGCAATCACGTGTAAGGCAGCGAAAGCAAACTTCTCCTGAAGACTTTTCCACTGTTAGTGAGCTGTAATCCTCGTTAGGAGCAATCCAGTCTTTTAGACATTAAGCCGGACTCATTAAACTAAGCGGAATATTTCAGCAAAAGGAAAAATACTGGCAAAAATATCTTATGATGACTTTTTTTGGAGGGAGGGGCAAGGTCACGATCTTTGATGTTTATCCCGTTCACAACGGGCAAACTAGCTTCTACTAATAAACATCTAGGTCCAAAGAAAATGAGAGCAATTAACTAGACGTTACTCCAACTTTAGTAAAGTGCGCTTCAACAAAACGTAAACGGTTTTAAAAAGTAGATGCTGAATTTAAAAATAAATGAATAAAACATGGTTCTGGCCTGCAGCCGGACCATAAATCACTTTTAGTGGCCAAAATGTACGTTGTAAATGTTGGATTTAATTGTAATCCTCAAGGATAAGAACTGCGTTGTAGGTAGTAATGATTATCAGTAATCTGTTTATAGAGGTTTTTAAAAACCCTCGTCTCGTTTTCAACCAGTTTGTTGAGGATGGTGTCCTTGGTCTGGACAAATTATGGCATCTGTGGTGTTTTTAATGCCTTGGCTATTGTTGGGTTCAGCTCTGGGTCTGGCTGTTACATCTGACTTTCAGTGTGCTCTTTGGAGCGCTTCCTTTTGAGGCGTTTGAACAGAATCATCGTTTCTGCCCGTCGTTATTTGATTCCAAACCAAAGCACTTGTCATTGAGGTCAAATCGTTTCTGACTCCTTTGTGTCGTTGCCAATTAAACAAATGCTCAGGACCCGCCCGGTCTGGGCTATTATTGGTTAAATCGTGTGTCTGTCCGAGCAGATACGCAGCTGTCAGATAGGAGTGCTTTCCTTTTAAAGAGGAGAACATTTTACATTTCGGTTTCATAGCTTCGTCTCTTCAGCCCTTCATAATCGGTCTGTAGCACGCCCTGGTGTCCGTAGCTGGGCCAAATTTCCCAAAAAGATGGCGCGTTAAAGCACAGTCAGGCCAGCCCTCATCTGTCGAAATGTCTCTGCAGTGGTGCTTTTGTCTTTTGGTTTTGACTCCATGACTTTAGTTTCGCTCTTAGATTTATCATCTACGCAGCCCAAGGAGGTTGGGTCCCTTTTTGAGTCTTGGTCCTCCTAAGGTTTCTTCCTATAACTCGGAGTTTTTCTTTGCCACTGTCGCCCTAGGCTTGCTCAATTTGGGATTGGAGGTAGTTATTAGGAGATAATCTAGACTTGTAAAGTTGCTTTGAGACAATGCTCCATTGTAAAAAGCGCTATATAAATAAATAAATCTGACTTGACTTGTGAAACCGGGCTGTTTTGCGCTTGCCGTTCGTAGTTTTGGCTGCGCCGGTGGGCTCATTTCTGTAATGACGCCCTTTCTGTGGTAATTGGCGCCGTCCTTTATTCACCTTGTTGCCTGTCTGGGGACAGCTGTATCTGCGCTTTTAACCCCCCGTGCTGCACGTATCTGCGGATCTTCGCCCCCCGGGAGCGAGGGCGACCGACAGGATTCCATCGGCACGGGGGCTGCAAATAACGTGGGGCTAAAGCGTCTGTCCTCGGAGCTGCGAAGCTATTCTGAGCGAAGCCGGCGTGCCTGTCGTGCTTTCAGATGTTTTTGCTATCTAGTATATTTGGATGGGACGAGGATGTAAACTAAGCAATCTGCTCACGTTGGTGGGGTGCGGTGGGGCTTCTTTACTCGCCGTTGGCCCAAACGAGACGCGTGGGAGTGAGACCTTCACCTCGTGTAACACTGTAAGCTATAAAGCGCAGCTGATGATCGAGCAGCCCAGCAGTCCAAGCTCTGGCTCTGTGCTGCGTTAACAGAACGGCTGACCTTAAAGTCCGGAAGCAGAATCTCAATCCAAATGTTTATCGAGCTCCGGGGTAAAATGTGCCATAGATACAAAGCAGCGGGTTCACAGCCCTCCCTGTTACATAGACATGCTGACATTTTTCCAAGCACTCCGGACACTAGAGGCCATTTAATGACCAGGTTCTGGAGCGCGATCCGAGCCGAACCCTGACCAGATCGTTTCAGAGAGAAGGCGAAACTGCTTAGTGAAAATGAGACCATTTTGTACCGAGAGGTCACCTGCTGTTAAGCTGCCAAAAGGCGCTGACATTTCTTGCAGCACAGAGAGACTTTCTCATCTCTCGCGCTTGTGCGTGCTCGCAGCCAGGACGGGTAACCTGAAGACGGAACCTCGAAATATCTCTGGATTTGAATCTGTAGAGAGCAAAGGGAATCTGCACAGCGTTGGAGAACGATGCAGCAAATGTCAAGAGTCTTATCAAGGACTTCTCAAGGATTTTTAGTACAGTGGTGCTTTCAAAGTTTATGCTTAAACATGCTAAAACATCATCAGAATTTTCACACAAGTCCCTAAAAGTAGATAAAGAGAACCCAGTTTAAACAAATGAGACACAAATATTTACTTGGTCATTTATTTTATTGAGGAAAATGATCTAATATTACATATTAGTGAGTGGCAAAAGTATGTGAGCCTTTGCTTTCAGTATCTGGGTGTTACCCCCCTGTGCAGCAATAACTTTTGCAGCTGCAGCTAACTGAGCTGTTGATCAGTCCTGCACACCGGCTTGGAGGAATTTTTAGCCCATTCCTCCGTACAGAACAGCTTCAGCTCTGGGATGTTGGTGGGTTTCCTCACATTAGCTGCGTCGCTTCAGGTCCTTCCACAACATTTCCATTGGATTAAGGTCAGAACTTTGGCTTGGCCATTCCCAAAACATGACTTTATTCTTCTTTAACCATCTTTGGTAGAACGGCTTGTGTGCTTAGGGGCGTTGTCTTGCTGCATGACCCACCTTCTCTTGAGGTTCATTTTCATGGACAGATGTCCCTGACATTTTCCTTTAAGAATTCTCTGATATCATTCAGAATTCATTGTTCCATCAACGATGGCAAGCCGTCCTGCCCAGATGCAGCAAAACAGGCCCAAACCATGATACTACCACCACCCTGTTTTCACAGATGGGATAAGGTTCTTATGCTGTAATGCAGTGTTTTTTCCTTTCTCAAAACCTAACCACTTTTCTTTTGAACCAAAAGTTCTATTTGGTCTCATCCGTCCACAAAACATTCTTCCAATAACCTTCTGGCTTGTCCACGTGATCTTTAGCAAACTGCAGACGAGCAGCAATGTTCTTTTTGGAGAGCAGTGGCTTTCTCCTTGCAACCCTGCCATGCACACCATTGTTGTTCAGTGTTCTTCTGATGGTGGACTCATGAGCATTAACATTAGCCAATGTGAGAGAGGCCTTCAGTTACTTAGAAGTCTTAGAAGCTTTGCAGTCTTGGCTCTTGAAGTGATCTTTGTTGGTCGACCACTCCTGGGGAGGGTAACAATGGTCTTGAATTTCCTCCATTTGTACACAATCTGTCTGACTGTGGATTGGTGGAGTCCAAACTCTTTAGTGATGGTTTTGTAACCTTTTCCAGCCTGATGAGCATCAACAACTGTTTTTCTGAGCTCCTCAGACATCTTTTTTGTTTGTACCATGATGCACTTCCACAAACGTGTGTTGTGCAGAGCAGACTTTGATAGATCCCTGTTCTTTAAATAAAACAGCGTGCCCACTCACACCTGATTGTCATCCCATTGATTGAAAACACCTGACTCTAATTTCACCTTCAAATTAACTGCTAATTGCCACTCACTTAAATGTAATATTGGATCATTTTCCTCAATAAATAAATGACCAAGTGTAATAATTTTGTGTCATTTGTATAACTGGGTTCTCTTTATCTACTTTAGGACTTGTGTGAAAATCTGGTGGTTTTAGGTCATATTTATGCAGAAATATAGAAAATTCTAAAGGGTTCACGAACTTTCAAGCACTACTGTGTGTGATGTGCCAAAAGGCAAATTATTTGCAGGAACTGTAACCAAACTTGGAGTTTTGTTTGTGTTTTTTTGGTTGACACGTAAAAGACGAAAAAAAGACTTTGATATCTAGCATGAACAGTGTGTACAGATCTCGGGAGATTTTTTAAAAAATCTGAACGCATCTGCACTTAGCGGCACAGGACAGCCGAGCAAATGTCAAAATCATAAACGTTTTTTAAGGAGGCTGTAGTGGATGATGGAGTCGTTGTTGAGGACCAGTTATTAAATCATCCTGGGATGCACAGTAAGGTCGGAAGCAGTGATGGCTTTAGAACGAATCTTAAGGTTAAGCAGATTTCTACCCCTCGGCTGCCTCGAGGCCGTCCCATGCTCACTAGCTCCGTTGGCCCTTTTTTTGTGCGTGCTTGTCATTTTCCTTTAGCAGATACGAATCTGTTTGGTCCAAGCGAGGTGCTGTTATTCCTCCAGGTACTTCGGCTTTGTAGTAAACACCTGCCGTGGGATCGCTGACGCCACGGCTCTCCTCGGTCGTGCTTTTAGAGCCTGTCTTCTCTACGCACATTGTTTGGAGCTCGGAATCAGCCAGGCAATTTTTGGATGTGATGTTTCTGTCAGCCTATTAAACCTCTAAGCTCCTCATCTCTCTGTTGGCACAGAATAGCGGCTGTATATTCATTCAAAGCATTGTTACTGAGTTACCGGCGCTGGTGGGAGGCCCCACGAGGAACCGTTTCTCAGTTTAGCCCATTAAGACGAGGCTCTGCAGAGCTCAATCGATCTCGCACATCGATCAGCCGTGTCTGGGCTTGTCCTGAGCTTCCGTGCATGTTCCCAAGTCAATCTTTGGGCAGATTGATTCCCCTGATTAGTTCTGCTCACCTATTTGCGGTGAGCGGCAGTAATTCTGGTGGAAAGTTAAAATGCTTATTGATGCGCTCTCATCCCGAGTCTTTGACGCAGATAAACTTTTAGCAACCAGTCTCTGGTTTAAGGGAATTTAAAGAGCAAAAATGGTATGTATTTGGTTTTAAATCTGGATAAGTATACATGCAAGGCTTGTTTTCAGGCCAGATGATGTTGTTTAACGACATCTCCAAGAGTCTGAGAGAACCTAATTGGCTCTGCTCTTGAGGTAGGAGCGATGGCGTTGCTGTTTCTCCTCTCAGACTGGCACTGGATGGTGGGCGGCATTTTGTGCCCCAGAAACACATACAAGCCCTTACTAAGTTTTGTAAAAGAGGAAGCTTGTGGATTCGAATTGGCAGTGATTAAATTGTTAGGAAAAGGGATTTAAAAATATTTTGCCACCCACACCGCATCCATGTTGGAGGTGAGGAATGGGTTTTCGTGTTGGGTTTGGACCTTCAAACGAAGTCTGCCGTTGCCAGTTCGCGCTCACAAATTCCATGTTGAAGTAGCATTCTGGTGGTGGGTCCAAGTCCTGGTGGTTGCCTTTCAGTGGCCCTCTGTGACCCTGACTGGGATACGTGGGCTTCACCCAGTCTGTCCTGGGTATATCCTTTGCAAGTCCATCTCAATTTTCTGTAATCGCGGCCACATACCTTGTGTTGTGTGAGCAAAGCCCAGGGATTGTACCCAGAACTTTTAGAACTGCTGTAATCCTTCAGATTTGTGGAAACTTTGGCACTTCAGAAATGCTAACCACTACAATGTCGTAATCTCCGTTTGCCGACCGCAGAGCGGGCGTGCCTTTAACTTCCCGGAATGAAAATGAATCCGAAGAGACTCTGATATGTTATGTTTATGGGTTAGGATTAGTCATAAACAAGCCAGGAACGACGACATGCAAGACCTGCGTGACATTAAAACAAATATGACTGGATGAGGAAATTTGTGAATGGTACACTGCCGATTATTTGCCGATTTATAATGGAAGGGAATGATGAGGTACTTGGGCTGTAATGTAATGCAGCTGCATGCGCGGCGTGTTTGATGTGCTCCGACTTTCTCCGTGTGTGGTCGGGCACTAAGGAGAGGAAGCCAAGGCTCAGGCCGTTACGTCAAATGAAAAACATTGCTGCAGACTTTGGATCCGCAGAACGGGCAGGCAGCGCTTATAACGTCCTGCTGATGACTTAATGAAATCCAGCCTCAGAGTCGCATTCTGTGGTTTCTCTTTAAAGTGGTTTGAGTCAACATCTGGTAAAGGAAGCTGGTCATAAGTCACGGGGAGAAAATAGTCTTGCATGTGTCTGTGGGAAGAGGCTGACTTTCTCTTTTGAGGGGGAAAGAAGTGTCCTGTACTGCTGCGATAAGCCGACGTCACTAATGGTATCTCTGTCCAGGGTGTATCTCTACCCTTGTCCAGACCCCATCCAAACCGCAACGTCTCCTGACATGTCAGACTGAACTGCATAGGATTCGTTGATCTCGTGCATCGACGAGCCTCGGGTGCCAGTCGGTCGTTTATCCCTCCTCAGACCCCTGGTAGTTGGTACTATCCTCTGCTGACCGGGAGCACCCACAAGCCTTGTCGTTTAGGAGATGCTCCGACCTGATCGTTTCAGGTGGAGTTGGGTAATTCTGAACTCATGCAGGCCACACAACCTTTTCCATTGCTCAAGAGTCCAATCTTTAAGCCCCCTATCAACTTTTTTGTGATGATCCTCACTAATAGGTGGTTTTCCTATGGGCACATAGGTTTAGTCTTAGTTCTCTAAGTGGTACTTTGTGCACAGAAAAGCTCTCAACCTTCAATATTGTTCACAGCTGTGAGTTCTTGTCCATATTTTACTTCACAAAAGGTGGGGGGTCAGGTTGTAATCGTGTCGGACAGTTCTTTACCCAGTTTGTCATTTCAGCGTCTCCTTGGTTCTTATCCACAATCACTGGATACGCCTTAAATGTGGTTGTTTTTAAAATGAGCAGCTACACGTTGCTCCAGTTAGGGTTAAACGAATTGTTTCTAGCTGAAACTTTAATTGGCGTAGCAATTATCCAATCACAGCTCTCAACTCTGTGCGTATTTGAGTCCAAATGACGACTTTATTTTGGCCAGACAGTGTGTGTTGCTTTAACCGCCGGGTTTTTCCAGATTTTCAGCAGGCTTTGCTCACACCTATGGAGTTTTTATCACTTAGCAGCTGAGGTGTTAGGAGTCCCCCCTGTTAGCACTGGAGCAGCTGCTGAAATTTTTGCTTTCAGTTTGTTTCCCGAGAGTTAGGGGTGTTAATGAGTTGTCAAGCAAAAATATGCCCACAGTTGCCAAATTTTCGAAACAAGTCATGGTTACACACATCTCCGTAAACAGTTTCTCATTAGAGTAGCATTTCAAATGAACCTCATATTGCATAGCTAAGACCATTTTTGATGCAGTTAGTGTGAAGTTTTATGTTTAAAGTAGTATATCGACAGCGTGTGGTTTCCTTATGATGGAATCTACAAGCTATGACTAAATTTCTGCCAGCATGGCCACGCTTTATGACGATCAGACCTCGGAGTTACTGGAAGCGAAGTTGGTGGGAGTTTAATATGAAACAAGCTCCTGTACATGATCTTAGCAAATAATTAAATACTCCAGAAACTACAGAAGTGAGTTTCTTGCGATAATCTAGGGTTGGATTCCTTACCCTGAAGGTTCGAACTGCACATGGCAGACGATTTTTTTTGTACGGACCCATCTAACGCAAAGATGGAAAAAGGTTTTTTGATTTTTGATTTTTTTATTTTTTTTTACTTTTTGTTTGTCAACTGCTACGGACAGATGCAGATGTATACCTCGGAATCTAATACGGAAAAAAGTAAAAATTCCTGCAGGTGGAGATGCTTGTTTTTGATCAGACAACAACAGTATAAAGCTTTACAGATTTACAGTTCATTTGTAAATAATTGACATTTTTTAGCTTGACAGTTTGTATCTACGTTGGTTTAAAACTGAACTGCATGAGGGCGGCACAGTGGTTCAACTTGGCACATGGATAATGGCAAGAACACGGACTCAGCCAGGTTTCTGATGCTGAGGCGACTGTGCCAAGGTGCTTCACTAAATGCCTTGCTGATGTATTTTGTTGGTGTGGTGTGAGGAAAGGACCGGTGTAGGGCTGCAACTAACGATTATTTTAATAATCGATTAATCGGTCGATTATTTTTTCGATTAATCGATGAATCGGGTTTAAAGAAAAACACTTTCCATGTCTTTATTCAGAAATATAACATTAAATAACAGAGCAAATAAGTGCTTACAATAAATGAATAATAAAAAATTAAATTTCTTAATGAATTAAAATAACAAATTAAATAATAAAGAAAAATAAGTGCATCTCTGATGCAAACACTACATACAAACTCATTCACACTCTTTCTTTAGGAACTTTGCATTGCAATCCAAAAATGTTATCATGTCAACATGGTCCTGGCTAAAGCTGGCTCTCTTTTTTAGAGACTATGGCCCTGTCCACGCGAACACGGGTATTTTTAAAAACGTAGCTTTTCTATGTGTTTTGACCATTCGTCCACACGAAAACGGCGTTTTAGGTCAAGATTCCTTCCAGGGTGAAGATTTTCAGGAACTCCGTTTTCAGCGTTGTCGTTGGACTGGGGAAACGGAGTTTCTTGCTTGTAACGTCACTTTGTGCGGCGGTTATCTCCTTTGTTTACATGAGGCGATTTTGTCCAATAGCGGACGTAGCCAAAATGGTGCCAGCTGTAAACACTGCTGACCGAACTTGTTACAAATCTACAAATAAATGTGCAATTATTACTTTTTCATTACACTGAAGAACAGAGGCGTCAGAAATGCGCTACGGAGGTCACTACTATATCCATCACACCCACGAAGCAGTTCCCGCCCCCAGCGTCGCCGGTTTGGGACGAGACCCGGTCGGACCTCTCGTTGGTGGGACAGCTTTCAAAATGAAGTGGTTGTTGAAGAAGAATGGCTAGAAAATGTTCGTATGCAATGGACGTCGCTGTTGTTGCTGAGTGAGCTGCTTCGCCGGCATATAGGACTGCTGGTTTGACACTGCTCTTGGCAGCGACTGTGTGCGTTTTTGCGTTTTCATGTGGACGAAGTTTTTTGTTTAAACAGTGCTTGTGTGGACGGGATGTTTTTTATAAACGAATTTGAAAACCCCCGTTTTAGACAATACCCGTGTACGTGTGGACATAGCCTAAATGCTAACTATTTTGAAGATTCCGCGTCCGCGCCGGCTCCACCTCGTTCCGTTCAATCGCTCGTGTTTTTTTTCCAGCGTTGACAAAGTGCCGCAAGTAACGTAAGCGGATATGATAAGGCGAGGGACACACAAATCATGCGACACAACGAATCGATAATGGAATTCGTTGTCGACACTTTTAATAATCGATTATTATCGATTTTATCGATTTGTTGTTACAGCCCTAAACCGGTGCTTCTTAGCACTTAAGGTGCTGGTCTGTAGAAGGTGCAGGGTTCTATTCCCTCCTCTGCCAAGCTTCCACTGTTGGGTCGCTGAGCAGTTTTTTAGTTTGATAGTTTGTTCCTTCGTTTGTATAAAAACCGAATTGCAGGGCGGCACGGTGGTTCGACTTGTTATTTTGACACAGTTTCCAAACAAAGCTAAAGGACTGCAGAGCGGCGGATACAAGGTCGAGAGGTTGCATTTGCATTTGAGGAGGTTTATCAGAGGAAGGCACTGGGGAGACGACGCGTACACGTGCGCATACACACATGCAAATGGTGGAATATTAAAAGGCAAGTGCGCTTCTTCAAAATACAGCAGCTCCGAAGTTAAGTGACTTCAACATGCTTAACATCAGAAACATGCACGAGATCATAAGAATATTTTTCCCGGTCCTGTCGGGTGTGCTGTCGTACCGAATCCGGTCACGTCTGCACGGGTTGATTATGCGCCTCGGCCAGTCTTCAGCAAACGAGTCCAGCCTTTACCGATTTAATTCTGCTCGAGAAGCGTTTAATCCTGCTGCTGAACTGGATCAAGCCTCGTTCTCGGATGGAGATGGGCAATGATTGGCTTTTTAATAGAGAATTGATTGAATAGCACGTTACTGATGGACTTTGTCTAATACGCACACGGGTTTTTACTTACTGTCGTAGCGATGAGTCTTCGCACTAGCTCCCGACTTCATTCCCTCAGTACCCGATCAGGTTTTTGGGCTGGGAACCAGCTTTTGACAGGATGCTTTCATGGCACTGTTTGTGATTAGGCTGTGTGGAAAAAAGCACCTTCTGTGGGAACGTTTGGATTATTTTATTTTTTATTAGGTTGGGCGTACTTAGGCTTTCTGCATTTTACATCCGTCTGCGCTTCCACAGTGGAGCAATTAAACTTATTTAGGACTTAAATGCTGAGACTGAGCAGGAAAAAGAGGATTGGCTTGGTTCCTAAGCCATTTATACACTTACAGCCCTGCTTTTGTGTTGCAGGACTCATTTCCATTCAACATTTTTATAGTTGTTTACTCCTAATTTAGGTGTAATTTATTCTCAAGAAGTAATCTATTCCCTGACTAAGCCACAGGGTGTATTCGTTGTCGCCCATCGTCTACACTGATACAGAAATAAAACTTTTGTATTGTGTATATTACAGAGATATCTAAGCTCACTCCGCTAGAACCCAGAAAAAACAAGCAGGTTGATATAAAGTGTTTCTGCCCATGAAACATCAGTGCTTACTGTAGCAAGTACTGTAGTATTTTCTTCTTATTTATCGTACCACACTAAAAGCGTAGGCTGCTCCCACATCAGCATTTCTGTACCAGGGCATCGCTCCTTGTTCTGGCGTCTATTTGTTGCAGCTTCACCAGTCAAATGTAGACACAGCGCAGTAACATATCGACGTTCTCACAGCAAACATTCGTCATCCTCCCCTATATTTTACCTTATATATCCAGGTTTGCTGCTGAAACACAGACAGAAACAGCAATATATAGAAAAAGGACCTCGTTCTGACTCCAGCATTGACCAGATGCTAATCCTTCAGGCAGTTATTTGTGTTGGTTTCCATTAAAACACTTACAGCTAACCCATTTATATTGGTTGTTAATGGTTGGCTATGATTGTGGGACGTTTGGTTGTTGAATGTAGGGATTTAGAGAGAGTGTGGTCTGGTGGTAGATGGTGTTTATTGGATACTGGTGGGGTTTTAGTGGTGAGTGTGCGTGTTTTTGGAGAATGCTGGTGGGTGTTTGAGGTACGTTGTGGGTGATGTTTGGTGTTCGTGAGTGATTGAGAGTTTTAGGGATAACGTGTGATGGCTAGTACTGGGGTTTGGTGGTGATTGTTGGTGTTTGAGGGAGAATGGATTACGTCTGATAGTCTAGTGGTGGTATTTGGTGGATATTGACGAATGCAGTTGGGTGTTGGATGTGGAATAGTGTGCTTCGGTGTTAGGTGGTGTATGTTGAAGACTGGTCTGAGGGAGAATGGATAATGGTTGTTATTGCTGTAATTACTGATGGAGAATGTAGGGTTTTAGGGGTAGTGAGTGATTGGTGTTGGTGTTTAGTGGAGATTTGATGTGTGAGAGTGATTGTGGCTTCATGATGAATGGTGGGGGTATTTGGTGGTTAATGATGCAATTGGTGATTGTGGTCCAGAGTTCAAATCCCACCTCTGCCAAGCTGCCACTGTTGGGTCCTTGAGCAAGACCCTTAACCCACAATTGCTTGGATTGTAAGACTGTACCAATTGTAAGTCGCTCTGGATAAGTTAAATGCTGTAAATGTAAATGGTGATGGAGAATGCCAGTTTGTGTTTACGATAGTGCTCAGTGGTTAGTGTTTGAAAGTGAGAAGAACATTGGTGAGGGTTTTGTTGACAAGGGTATCGTGTTAGGGATGATGATTGGTTAGTGTTGGTGTTTAGTGGAGATTGATGTTTGAGAGTGAGGGTCTGTGGGTGTTTGAAGAATGCTGGTGGGTTTTTGTGGTAGATTTAGGGGTGGCTTTGGGATGAGCCTTTGGTGGGCTTTCTGTGAAGAATGTTGGTATTAAGGTAGAATGTGATTTGGTACTGAGTGTCGGTGTTTTGTGGAGATTGTCTGAGAGTGAGTGAACGCTGGTGAGGTTTTGATGGCGAGTGTAGCATTTAAGGGATGATGGTTGATTAGTGTTGGTGTTTTATGGAGATTGTTGATGTTTCAGAGCAAGAAGTGTCTGGGGTTTGGAGAAGAGAATGCTGGTGGGGTTTTGTGGTTACGTTTGGATGTTTGCAAGTGTAATCGTGTAGGGATTAATGATTGGTTAGTGTTGGTGTTTAGATGGAGATTGATGTTGAGAGTGAGGGTCTGTGGGTGTTTGAAGAATGCTGGTGGTTTTTTGTGGTAGATTTAGGGTGGCTTTGGGATGAGCCTTGGTGGGCTTTTTGTGAATGAAGAAATGTTGGTATTAAGGTACGAAGAAGTGATTTGGTACTGAGTGTCGTGTTTTTGTGGAGATTGGTCTGAGAGTGAGGTGGAACGCTGGTGAGGTTTTGATGGCGAGTGTAGCAATTTAAGGGATGATGTTGATTAGTGTTGGTGTTTTTATGGAGATTGTTGATGTTTGAGAGCAAGTGTCTTCAGTGTCGGGGTGTTTTGAGAATGCTGGTGGGTTTTTGTGGTACGTTGTGGATGGCTGTTTGGTGTTTTTGTGAGTGATTGCGAGTTTTAGGGATAACGTGTGATGGCTAGTACTGGGGTTTGGTGTTGATTGTTTTTGGTGTTAGGGAGAATGGATTACGCCGATAGTCTAGTGGGTGGTATTTGGTGGTTATTGATGAATGCAGTTGGGGTGTTGGATGTGGGATAGTGGGTGTGCTTCGGTTGTTAGGTGGTGTTTGTTGAAGACTGGTCTGAGGGAGAATGGATAATGGTTGTTATTGCTGTAATTACTGATGGAGAATGTAGGGTTTTAGGGGTAGTGAGTGGTTGGTGTTGGTGTTTAGTGGAGATTTGATGTTTGAGAGTGATTGTGGCTTCATGATGAATGGTGGTGGTATTTGGTGGTTATTGATGCAATTGGTGATTGTGGACAACTGGGGACTGTGATAGCCTAGCGGATAAGATACTGGACTATGGTCCAGAGTTAAAATCCCACCTCTGCCAAGCTGCCACTGTTGGGTCCTTGAGCAAGACCCTTAACCCACAATTGCTTGGATTGTAAGACTGTACCCATTGTAAGTTGCTCTGGATAAGGGCGTCTGCTAAATACTGTAAATGTTGATGGAGAATGCCAGTTTGTGTTTATGATAGTGCTCAGTGGTTAGTGTTTGAAAGTGAGAAGAACATTGGTGAGGGTTTTGTTGGCAAGTGTATCGTGTTAGGGATGATGATTGGTTAGTGTTGGTGTTTAGTGGAGATTGATGTTTGAGAGTGAGGGTCTGTCGGTGTTTGAAGAATGCTGGTGGGTTTTTGTGGTAGATTTAGGGGTGGTTTTGGGATGAGCCTTGGTGGGCTTTCTGTGAGGAATGTAGGGATTAAGGTTTAATGTGATTTGGTACTGAGTCTTAGTGTTTTGTGGAGATTGTCTGAGAGTGAGTGAACGTTGGTGAGGTTTTGATGGCAAGTGTAGCATTTAAGGGATGATGATTGATTAGTGTTGGTGTTTTATGGAGATTGTTGATGTTTAAGAGCGAGTGTCTGGGTGTTTGAAGAATGCTGGTGGGTTTTTGTGGTAGATTGTTGATGTTTCAGAGTGAGTGAACGCTGGTGAGGTTTTGTTGGTAAGCATAGTGTTTCAGAGATGATGTTTGATTTATGTCGGTGTTTTGTAGAGATTGATGTTTGAGTGAGGGTCTGTGGGTGTTTGAAGAATGCTAGTGGGTTTTTGTGGTAGATTTAGGGGTGGTTTAGGGATGAGCCTTGGTGGGCTTTCTGTGAAGAATGTAGGGATTAAGGTTTGAAGTGATTTGGTACTGAGTGTCGGTGTTTTGTGGAGATTGTCTGAGAGTGAGTGAACGTTGGTGAGGTTTTGATGGTGAGTGTAGCATTTAAGGGATGATGGTTGATTAGTGTTGGTGTTTTGTGGAGATTGTTGATGTTTGAGAGCGAGTGTCTGGGTGTTTGAAGAATGCTGGTGGGTTTTTGTGGTAGATTGTGGGTGTTTTTGGGATGAGCATTGGTGGGTGTGGTGAAGAATGTTGGGATTAAGGTGTAATGTGATTTGGTAGAAGTTGTCAGTGTTTTGTGGTGATTGTTGGTGTTTGAGTATGAGTGAACGTTGGTGAGGTTTTGATGGCGAGGATAGCATTTAAGGGGATGATTGATTAGTGTTGGTGTTTTGTGGAGATTGTTGATGTTTGAGAGCGAGTGTCTGGGTGTTTGAAGAATGCTGGTGGGTTTCTGTGGTAGAGCGTTTGGGTTTTGGTGAAGAATGTTGGGATTAAGGTATAATGTCACTTGGTAGAAGTTATCAGTGTTTTGTGGTGATTGTTGGTGTTTGAGTGTGAGTGAACGTTGGTGAGGTTTTGTTGTTGAGTGTTTCAGGGATAGTGATTGATTAGTGTTGGTGTTTTGTGGAGGTTGTTGATGTTTGAGAGCGAGTTTCTGTGGGTGTTTGTTGAAGAATGCTGGTGGGTTTTCGTGGCAGAACGTGGACGTGTTTGATGTTGAATGATGGCATGTCTTTGGCAACGCTCTGCGCCTCTTTGATGGTGATTTAGTGCCCGCTGGAATGTCTTTGATGGGTAACGTTATGTTTGGTGCTGATATGTTTTACGATAAGCGGTGAGATCTTTGATGAATGATAACGTCTGACGTCCATTGTTGGCATGTCTGTTAAACGCCGGGTTGACTTTCGTGGGTTAATGTTGTGTTTGATGCCGAGCGTTGAACGCTGGAATGTTTTCCACGGTTAATGTTATGTTTGCTGGTGAATAGTGGCGTGTCTTTGATCAGTGATAAATGGCTGTAATGCGGAAGGTTGACAAAATGTTTTATCTGTTAGTGAAATGTCTGTTTGGTGCTTCGGCTAGATCTGAGAATATCTGTGTACGGTTTGTTCTCCCTTTTAGACGTGTGGATAAAGGAGTTTATCATCTCACTCTGGATCAGTAATAGAAACGCTTCATCACGCACCGGTCTTTTAGGCAGAAAGCAGTACTCGAGTCCGCTGAGTGTAAGAGGTACAAGAGTGTCACTTGCGTGTTCGTGAGTAAGAATGCAGGGCGTAGTTTATATATGATAGGTCCCTGTTTAAGCCTAGAAAACCTGACTGAGCTGCTGAGTCAAACCGAGCATCAGAACGGGGAAGAAAGGGGATTTAAGTGGCTTTGAACGTGGCATGGTTGTTGGTCTAAGTATTTCAGAAACTGCTCTGCTCCTGGGATTTTCACACACAGCACCATCTCTAGGGTTTAACACAGAATGATCGAAAAAGAGAAAATAATTCTTTAATTTCAATTACAGGCTCTTAGCACAGACATCCCTAAGCCTTCTACTCCCTGAATGGCACAGATAATCCACTAGGGGGCAGAAAAGACATAGTAGCTTGTATACAATCACGATGTAGACTTGTATATAATATGCCTAGATGCCGCACTGGTCGCCATATTGGTCCAGGCAACTGTCCAGGAACAAAAAATGCTTGATTCTAGGCTAATGGTTAGTAATGTAATAAAATAATAATAGATCGGCAATAGTAAATAGTATATGCTGTATAAATAGTAGTATAATGTAGTACTCACTTTTATGTACTGTATTATACTGCTGTTATTTATAGTACATATACTATTATTGTATTTAAAGGCTGATAATGTTTTGCTCAGCATGACGATCCATTATACGAACTTAAGAACTAGGATTGCACTATTTTACAATATTTTCATTTAGATTATTTCCACTAATATTAGATTTCAAAATATTCCCAATGCACATTTCACGTACATTAAATTATAAAAGGACGTTTCCCATATATTATAACCAAGGAGAACAATCCAAATCAATGCTTTCTTATGACAATAAACTATCTTCCACCATGTTAGCCTGCTTAATGCTGATCCTCTCTGTCATGACTCAGAGTAACGGGGGTCTAAACTTAATTTTGTATTCCATGTAGATCCCTTGGATATAAAAACGACTCATTAAAATCGGTTGAGAAATAGTTAGGTTGTGCTAAAAAAGAAAAAATGCAGCTTCTCTGTTTACTTGCATTCATTTACAGCCCTGTCTTGCCTGGACCAATATGGCGGATGCTTTGACGTATTGCAGAAAAGCGGCGTTTGGGTATATTAGGCCTATGACAAAAAGACCTCAGAAACCGAACTATCAATTACGTTGCAGTTATCGTTTGGGATTAAAACTGTAAACTGAAGCTGAAAGGGTGAAAACATCTATATAGGCCTTTGTCTTTTTTAGCATGCTTTATCTCAGAAGTGTAATCGCTGCCCAAAAGAGCTGCATAGGCTCTGAAAGTGTGAGGAGCGATTTGCTTATTTGGAATGCTCCCCCAGGCGTTGTGTTGGTTACAGGCTGTAGCGAAGCGTTGCTGGTTCGCATTAGCGAGGAGCTGATTGTCGCCTATGAATATACATACTCGCAGGCGCGCAGAGTTTTGTTTCTCGCTCGAACAACATCCGCCAAAGCCCTCTCTCGTTAGTGTTTTGGTTTGCTAATTGCGCCGCATTTGGAGCTTCGAGTGTTCATGCTCGAGTGGAGAAACTGCGTGCCTGGGAACACTTAGCGCACACACACACGGAGCTGTTATGAGAATGCACAGTCTTTACTTAACTGCTTTCTCTCATCTTATTGATCAGCAAGTCGGCACGTAACGATTATCAGTCCCGGTCATGGTATCCTGATTTTCGTCACACCATCGGCACGGTTTGTGTTATTAAAGGTCGGTTATTCACATTTCTGCTCTGATTGCAGCTTTAAGGAAATAAAATATTTATCAGTGTTAATCGCACATTTTCTCTTTACCATTTTAAGTACTTCTTGCTCCTATCGAATTAAAAATCGAGCTTTCACATTAGTAAGCACGGCACGGCCAGACGATTAATTTTGTATAAATCATTCATAGTTTAACTTCGCTTTTTCCAGCCAGGGTCTCTCGGGACACTCCAGGTTCCATCCCGGACTTTCTCACACACCCCTGTATCCTCTCGTCTTACATTACTCGTGCGCCGATGCTGATTTTATTAAATGACGATCTGTGGTAGCCTAGCAGTTAAGGTACTGGACTATGGACCAGAAGGTCCAGGGTTCAAATCCCACCTCTGCCAAGCTGCCACTGTTGGGTCCTTGAGCAAGACCCTTAACCCACAATTGCTTGGATTGTAAGACTGTACCAATTGTAAGTCGCTCTGGATAAGGGCGTCTGCTAAATGCTGTAAATGTAAATTTAAGCAGATAGGATAAGGTCCAGGCTAGGGGTGTGTATTGGAACAGGCTTCACGATACGATACGCATCACGATACATTGCGATAGTCCACACAGTCCACTGAAATTATAAAACCAGCTCAAATACAAGTTATGTTGTACCATCTGAGCCGTCTTATATACATCAGTTTTGTTCCTTCCAAAAATCCATAGTTTGAGCTGAACGTCGGTGTAGTAAGTCACGAAAATAAATATCGCGATATTGCCGTATCGATTTTTTTCAGCACAGCCCTAGTCCAGGACACTCGATACCGTCTGTTAGCTGTGTTTGCTTTTCGCTCGAAGCACATTAAAGATCAGTTTGTTCTTTTTATGAGCACAACAGGAACTGAATGTACTAATTATGATGCATCACATGACGCTAAACTTGTTTGCCTTGTATATTTATTATAAGGAATTAAGTGAAGGCTGAAATCTGCCGCTGCTGTTTCTCTATGCTGCGAAATGGCAGAATTAGAGCTTAGAAACAGTTACTGTATCAGATTATTATTATTATTATTATTATTATTATTAGGGATGCACCGATACTGAATTCCGTGGGCCGATACGATAACCGATTATTAGCACATTTTTGTGGCCGATCCCGATATAAAAAAAAACAATAACTTAACCTCTCTGTATTTACAAGAAGAACATTATAATCCATATGTGAACTGTGATTAATAACTGGATCAGCACTTCATTTTATATAGCAATAAAAACATAAATCAGATATGACAAGCGCTGTAAACACAAGCTGCAGTTCAGTCAAAGGGAAAATGCTTTCATTCCATTTTATTTTCTAACCTTCCTTTAAAAAGGCAATAATTTATTTTAGCCTTGAATTGGCCCAGGCAATAACAAGAACAATTAAGTGTATAAGAAAGCCTAGTATTGAGAAGACGCAAGAAAGAACATAACTTCATACACAACTACAGTCAGCACCATCAGATACCTAGCTTTATGAATAACAACCGAAAAAACAAAGAAATATTCATATGTAAATATAGAATAAATACCGTTGTAATATCAGCTAAAATTCTAATATCGGACCGATGACAATAACTGGAAAAAAGTTCATATATCAGCAAATAGACTGCCTGGCCAAAAAAAGGTCTCATCGTTTCCACAAGCTCCTGCAGTGTCACAACAGTTAGTTCTGTCCAGAGTTACATTCATTCCCCACCACCACCAGCACATCCAAAAGATTCTCAATGGGGTTCTGCTCTGGACTCTGTGGTGGACAATCTGAAGCCCACCTGAAGTTTGCCAGACAGCATATGGGTGATCCAGAAGAGGATTGGGAGAATATCATGTGGTCAGATGAAACCAAAATACAACTTTTTGGTAAAAACTCAACTCGTCGTGTTTGGAGGAAGAAGAATGCTGAGTTGCATCCCAAGAACACCATACCTACTGTGAAGCATGGGGGTGGAAACATCATGCTTTGGGGCTGTTTTTCTGCAGAGGGGACAGGACGACTGATCCGTGTTAAGGGAAGAATGAACGGGGCCATGTATCGTCAGATTTTAAGCCAAAACCTCCTTCCATCAGTGAGAGCATTGAAGATGGAACGTGGCTGGGTCTTCCAGCATGGCAATGATCCCAAACAGTCTCAGGCAACGAAGGTATGAACCCGTAAAAAGCTCTCTCCTGGAGTGGCCTATCCGTCTCCAATACTCCCAGGAAACCTCAACCCCAATAACTGTGGTGGAGGGAGTTGAAAGTCCGTGTTGCCCCAAAAACATCACTGCCTAGGAGATGCTGCATGGAGGAATGGGCCAAATACCAGCTACAGGTGTGGCCAACCTAGTGAAGACTTATAGGAAAACGTTTGACCTCTGTCATTGCCAACAAGGTGTATGTGTTACAGAAAATGAGTTTAACAAATTTATTGACCAAAATACTTATTTTCCACCATTATTTTTACAATTAATTCTTTTAAAAATCCCTACAATGTGATTTCCTTGGATTTTTTCTCATTTTGTCTCTCATAGTTAAGTGTACCTATGATTAAAATTACAGACCTCCCCTCACTTTCTAAGTAGGAGAACTTGCAACATCATGCTGAACTAAAATACTTTTTTTGGCCCCACTGTAATAATTATATATATCAATAAAAAAGTATGTTTCAGTGCCCACAATCGATTTGCTCCCTTGGCGGTACGTTTTATGCTTTATGCACAACGGTCCCGGTCTCTTCGTTGACTCGCTGTGATGTATCACCTTCTTCTGACCTTCTTTTTCCTCCTTTTTTCCATTTGTCTTCATCGCTGGATTCTCCTCATGAAGGTAAGGGAATCGGCTTTTATCACGGTTCTGTATGAACTGTGTGTGTTTTGGGGTCTGGTTTCCTCGATGGCATGCTTTGTTTAAACCTATATATAGCCTTAAGCTCTGTAAGTGCGTGCTGTGTGTGCGTGTTAGTGTACTTGCTCTGTGCTGGAGGTAGGGGCAGTGGTGGTGTAATGCCACATGCGATTATTCTTAATTCCGCACCCTTCACACTGCTTTGTGTTTTCACTTTAATTCGTCATTGATGACCAGGCAGCTCTCAAATCCTGTTCCTTTTCATTTTCTCTTATCTCTTAATCGTCTCCAAGTCTTATCTTTAATTTAACTTTTAGGGGTCGAGGTGTTTAGATTGTTCAAGCCTTAAACACACAGCAAATGTAATGCAACAAGAAATAAACAGAAGGACCGTGTATCGAAACGGTTCCAAAAATGTAAGGAATCAGTACCTGATTGCACTTATCGGTTCCCATAACCAACATTTTTATTCGAATGAAAAACATCTGAGCGTTTGTTTTGCTACGCTCCCTAGAGATTAGTGGACACGGAACTCCATAAGCACTCAGAGTTTGAGCAGAATTTGGATTTGGATTGGACCTAAACATTGAGGCATTTTTTTTCTCCATCTTGGCAAAATCAGATCGATAAAATGCCACCGATACCCAAAAACCTACTCGCATTCAGTTTTAGGCTTTGCTCACGAGCCCAACGTCGCCACACCTTCTGCTCGGCAGTTCCCCCAGTGCCCGTCACTGCCGAGCCACTTATTAAGCAGCAGGTGCGACTGTGCAAATGCGACTCGAGTCGGTAGTCAGGATGATTGGTGTAACGTCCCATGACCGTGACTCAGCTCCTTTTCAGCAGTAGCTGGTTTATTTATAACGAGGGGCTCATCGGGCCTGATGCGCGTCTGTGCTGATAGCTGTTCGCGATTAGAGTTCGGGGGACTGGACAGGTAAGCAGTGCCTGGACTCCAGAGGGGTGTGTTGGGTCCGAGTATGATTAAGGGTGTAGGCTGAGGGATATATTCGGTCGGGTACGTGTGCATCATTTTCCTGTAGAAACGTGTTTGTCCTGTGAATTTTACTACAGAGCTACAGGCGCCGCCGTCATGAACTAATCCAGTCCGAATAGGGCCGGTCGGAGCACAAACCAGCTGTGTTTACTCACAGCGCGTGAATGAGTCTGTAATTACACCAGGTCGCCTAAATCCAGGCGTGTTCGCGGCGGAGGTCAGGAGTCTGAGTTTCGTAGAGGCGCGTCTGAAAGCCCCGGCCCGCTCTCCTGTCACATCCAGTGTTGACACTTGAAACAGACGAGCCGCGTATCTCGTACCTTCAAAAGAACCCGTCCCAAAGCTGTTGTCGTAGCTATTCATTGAACTTTTGTCGTTTGAACTTTTCCGGTGCGCCACTCTTTGAGTTTTCCAGGCCTTTGAGTCACGGCTGTGACGAGGGCATACCCAGGTCTTTTGATGTTATTGTTTTCCCCTCTGCCTGAATGCTGACTCGAGACCTTAATGCCTACCGTTCTGACTTGAATGGATTTAAATGTTCGTGTTTCACACACTTTAGGGTCGTGGAAATATATGTGTGAGCTGGATAGCGTTGTGGGGAAGCCTGAAGTGTCCATGTAGACATCATCATGTATGGTGTACTAACCAAAACGCTGCTATTGTGTTTGTGCAACATTATAGAGTAAGGACTGATTTTGACTATGTGCAATCCAAGCAACTCCAAGCAAAATCATGGTGGAAAATAAGTATTTGGTCAATAAATTTGGTTCAACTCTACTTTGTAACATAAGGTTTGTTGGCATCAAATGTTTCCAACAAGTCTTCACCAGGTTGGGCACACACTGTAGCTGTTATTTTGGCCCATTCCTGGGGGGGGGCCCTGCAGGTCCTCCTCTATAGCAGTGATGTTTTTGGAGCAACACTGACTTTCAACTCCCTCCACACATTTTTCTATGGGGCTGAGGTCTGGAGACGGCTAGCCACCCAGGACCTTGAATGCTTTTTTACGGAGCCACTCCTTCGTTGCCCGAGCGGTGTGTTTGGGATCATGTCATGCCTGTGAAGACCCAGCCACGTTCCATCTTCAATGCTCTCACTGATGGAAGGAGGTTTTGGCTTAAAATCTCACAATACATGGCCCCGTTCATTCTTCCCTTAACACGGATCAGTCGTCCTGTCCTCTCTGCAGAAAAACAGCCCCAAAGCATGAGGTTTCCACCCCCATGCTTCACAGTAGGTATGGTGTGCAACTTGGGATGCAACTCAGCATTCTTCTTCCTCCAGTTGAGTTTTTACCAAAAAGTTCTATTTTAGTTTCATCTGACCACATGATATTCTCCCAGTCCTCATCTGAATCATCCATATACTCTCTGCCAAACTTCAGATGGGCCTGGACTTAAAGAAGTTGTTACAGGTCTGAGAGAGCCAGAAGTCTTGCTTGTTTGTGGGTGACCAAATACTTATTTTCCACCATGATTTATAATTAAATTCTTTAAAAATCCTACAATGTGATTTCCTGGATTTTTTTCCCCATGTTTTGTCTCTCATAGAAGTGTACATATGATGAAAATTACAGGCCTCTCTCATCTTTCTAAGTAGGAGAACTTGCTCAATCAGTGGCTGACTAAATACTTTTTTGCCCCACTGTATGTATAAGGTGGTCTATCTCTCAAACTGTGGTAGGTCCCTTGTTTTTCCCATACACCTTATCTTATCGCTTATTTCTCTTGCGAGATTTTTAGCTCTAAATATATACATTGTATTTCAGCTGTTTTTATATTTTCAGTGAACTATGTGGAGTATCGCGCTATGAATTGTATCACATTCCTCGTTTTGAGGTAATACCGGCTTGCGTTCACATTGCGTGTCACTGAACGCTCAGTTTTCTCCGTCTTCAAGTGCCCCCATAAATGCCCGATGAGGTTTGGGCGAGCTGACTGTAGAGGAATGGCCAGACAGCTAGCATGAATGATCTTCTTTTGTCATTATTTGATCGATATCAGTAGATTTCTGAAGTAGTATGTAGATGTTTGTAACAGCAGGGGATAAATCTCTCTCTCATTAGCTTTGTCACATTTTACTACAGTTTCCACAAAGCAGAGCCGACTGCTCGTGCTGGCAGCATCGCTCTGGCAGTGAAACCCATTCCGCTAGTGCTGCAGCTGCTCTTTGTTACCGCCATGTACGCTTCTGAGACGCCGATCCATCGGGCGCACATGTTGTACTGTTCCTGCTCTTTCATCGTTCTTCCTCCCTGTCACGTCAGAGTACATCCACCGAGCCTCTGAAGCTGGTTTGTTTCCTCCTGTGCTCTCGTGCTCCACTTGGAAAAGAGACCGCCTCGGTAGGCCAACAGCGCTACTACGTTCTAATCTGGCCCATTCATTAGGTAGAGAACAGACGTCCATGTGCTCCTGCTTCAAAGACGGCTTTGGCACAAAGGAGCGTGGTGTTATCATCGGGATTCTTTCATAGCTTTACAGGCCTAATAAGAGCTAGCGGTAAACACAGTAATTAGGCGTAATGGGGAAAATGATGGGGAATTTTCATCATAACCCCATCGTTCGAACAAAAGCTCGTCACTTTGCTGCAGCGATTTGAATAAGCTGCAGTGCGTCTCTAGTGGCGTCCGCTAATTTCTAAACGGGTGTGCGGGGGTCGATCGCTCTTATTAGATGCGTAAAAGGCTAGGATACATGCGATACAGGCGTCAGAGTCGATTCCACTTTGGAAGAGCTTGCTATCGTTGACACGTGATGTCGAATTTTAGCTTCACTCAAAAACGACATTCAGATTACCCTGGATTGGCCCTTGTGACATTTTTGACTTTTCGATGGGAATCGAACGTTAAATGTACGTAATGCGTCAGAGATAACGAAGTTTGGTTTATTACACTTGCGTTTTTCTTAGTTTGGAGCGAATCGAGGCGTTCGTGCTGTTAGGGTTTTCCCTCTTCCTTGTGTGTTTGTGGACTCTCAGTGTTTTTTTTCCAGTTTTCTCATAACAATGCTCTGTACCGGCGTCTAGTTTCATCTCGCCGCTTTTCTAGTATGACATCCCTTTGTTCCTGTTTGCTGGTTTTTGTGGTGCTTGTGTAACTGTATGTCCCAGGCCTTATTTTGGGGTTTCCCGGTATCATTTTTCCCAATGTTTTTTTTAGTTTCTCAATAATAATGCTTGTACCGGCTTTTTAGTGGTTCATCTCCCGCTTTCTGGTAGGACAGTCCCTTTGTTCCTGGTTTGTTGGTTTTTTGTGTTTGTGGACTCCTACCCCGGGGCCTTATTTGTTCCGGTACTCAGTTCTGCAGTGGTTTTTTTTTTCAGCTTCTCCATTAATACATGTCTGTACCGGCGTCTAGTTTCATCTCCGCTTTCTGAGTAGGAGCAGTCCCTTTGGTGTCCTGTTTGCTGGTGTTTGGTGTTGTGACCCAACGGCCAGGCCTATTTTGTTTCGTACTCAGTTCTCCAGTGTTTTTTTTCAGTTTCTCCATTAATAATGCTGTGACCGGCATCTATTGTTCATCTCCCGCTTCTGCAGTAGGACAGTCCCTTTGTTCCTGTTTTCTGGTTTTTTGGTGTTTGTGGACCCCTAACGGCCAGGCTTATTTTTGTTTCCGGTACTTCAGTTCTCCAGTGTTTTTTTTCAGTTCTCATTAATAATGCTGTGTCACCGGCAATCTATTGTCATCTCCCGCTTTCTGAGTAGGACAGTCCCCTTTGTTTCCTGTTGCTGTTTTTTGGGGGGGGGGGGGTGTTTGTGGACGCTACGGCCAGGCTTATTTTTGTTTCGCTTACTCAGTTCTCCAGTGTTTTTTCAGTTCTCATTATAATGCTGTGTACCGGCATCCTATTGTTCCTCTCCCGCTTTCTGGTAGGACAGTCCTTTGGTTTCGCTGTTTTGCTGGTTTTTTGTGTTTGGGACCCTACGGCCAGGCCTTATTTGTTTCCTGTACTCAGTTCTCCAGTGTTTTTTTTTCAATTTTTCTCATTAATAATGCTGTGTACCTGCATCTATTGTTCATCTCTCCGCTTTCTGAGTAGGACAGTCCCTTTGTTCCTGTTTGCTGGTTTTTGGTGTTTGTGGACCCTACGGCCAGGCCTTATTTTGTTTCCGGTACTCAGTTCTCCAGTGTTTTTTTCAGTTTCTCATTAATAATGCTCTGTACCGGCATCTAGTGTTCATCTCCCGCTTTCTGAGTAGGACAGTCCCTTTGTCCCTTTGTTCCTGTTTGCTGGTTTTTGGTGTTTGTGGACTCTACGCCCAGGCCTTATTTTGTTTCCGGTACTCAGTTCTCCAATGTTTTTTTTCAGTTTCTCAATAATAATACTCTGTACCGGCGTCTAGTGTTCATCTCCCGCTTTCTGAGTAGGACAGTCCCTTTGTTCCTGTTTGCTGGTTTTTGGTGTTTGTGGACTCTACGCCTAGGTCTTATTTTGTTTCCGGTACTCAGTTCTCCAATGTTTTTTTCAGTTTCTCAATAATAATGCTCTGTAGAAGTGTCTAGTGTTCATCTCCCGCTTTCTGAGTAGGACAGTCGGTAACATGAACTCTTCTAGATAAAGCCCGAATATGACTGAGACCGAGTAAACAACAACGCTCTTCTGGCCTGCGTTATGATCCAGAGACGTGAACTAACTCCATTCCGCCACAGTTTTTAATTTTGCACTTATTTAAATACTTTTCAACATATTGCACGCGCACGTTCGCGTCTTTGAAAGTTAATCGAAGGTTCAGGTTTAGGGGACTTTCTCTGTATTTTATTGTAAGTCTTGGGTCATTAGAGCGAACAGACGTTGATTTGATGGATGTTAAATGGCACGTACTTTGGTTTTAGACTTTACGTTTCAGGCAAGCTTCTGCGTCTGAACTCTTTCCAGGCAGCCAGTAATAACACAGCGTACTGACTTACTGAGCAATTAGTGTAGACTGGAATGTCCTATGAAATAAAATCAGTCATTGATAGTGACTTTTAGCTGTTTGTGGATCCTAATCATGCATTTAGCCCGGATGCTCATGTTATTCCGGGAAGTCTGGTCACTAGTCCAGTGCCTGACCCGCACGGTCCACGCTCTTCCGCTCTTAGAACTTTCAGTCCTTAAGTTCGTGTTTCGACCGAGTAAACACGAAGCGCCTACACCCCGAGAAACACAAACACGGGCGCTGTGAAGTGTAAACACACCTCAGGCGACGTGATCGTGCAAAGAGAATCCTCCAGAGGACCCCGAGGTTCAGAAGTGTCGCTCTCTCCAGTGACTGAGGCGAGATCTGATGAACATCACGGCTTCGTTGGAAGTAGGGAGCGACACGCACTTCTCACCTCCCATCTCACTCCGAGTAATGAGTCTCTTAGGCCGACGGCCGCGAACACGCCGTGTGGTTTTCGCTAGAGGGAGACCCCGGCCCTGCTCATTCGCTGGTGAGTGCTGTGGGTTTGAGCTGCGAGCCAGATGGTGGCTGGAAGACGAGATGCCTAATAAAACTGGTCTACTTCACATTTTCAGAACTTCAGAGAAGATAAACTGTGGTTCCAGATCATTTATTAGCTGTGGTTTTGATTGATGCGTGTGTGTGTGTGTGTGTGTGTGTGTGTGTGTGTGTGTGTGTGTGTGTGTTTGCATAGCCTGCAGCATAAAGAACGCACCAGAGCGTTACAATCTGTACAATTGAGCAGATAAAGACTGTAGCCTGTACATTCAGTGCTTTCTTGTTTGTGGTCTCTTTGTTAAAGACTTAGTGGAACCTGATAGAACATGCACCGTGTGTGTGTGTGTGTGTGTGTGTGTGTGTGTGTGTGTGTGTGTGTGTGTGTGTGTGTGTACACGTACGTACAGCTGTTAAGTAATCAGGTGTAAGATGAGTCACTTTTCTTCCTGAACTGCTCTCGATTTTCTCTCACACAGAGGAACCTATACTTTTGTGCGATTTGTACAACAATACATTTATACTTTTAATTCGGTTTTATTTGTGTTATTGTTATTATTCTTTGTGGCACCGTGGTGTAGTTCGAGCCAAGTCGGGCACCAGGTCAGGCTTGTGTTGTGTTAGTTGTGATGCATTGTGTTCTTGCTTCCTCGGATTCGACACTACACAAGTAGTTGTTTCTTTAAAAACTCTCACAACTCAAACGTCTGAAGCATCATGCATTTTTTGGAAATAATTCAGTGAACTCAAAACAACAGAATAGCAATTACAGGACGGTCCCTTTTTTCAAGAAGCGGCGAGCGCAGTCTGTTATTTAGGGTTGTTGATAAGATTTACTTTATTAGTAATTGATGACTACTTTAGTATTTGATTAGTTACCTTTAGTATTGGTTTAGTTACTTCATTAGTATTTGATTAATTCTTTCATGTTTTATTAGTTACGTTTAGTATTGGTTTAGTAATATTAGTATTTGATTAGTTACTTTTTTAGGATTGGCTTAGTTACATTATTAGTATTTAATTAGTAGTGGACTAGTAGTACTTTAAGTATTGGTTTAGTTACTTTTAGTATTTGGTTAATACTTTATTTGGTTAGTTACTTTTAAGTTGTTGTTTTTAGTTAACTTTATTGGTAATTTAATTAATTCTGTAGTGGTTTACTAAGTCACTTTTAGTGTTGAATAGTTAACTTTTTAGTTATTTGATTAGTTTACTTTTAGTAATTGATTAGTTACTTCATTAGTATTTGATTAATTCTTTCATGTTTTATTATTACGTTTAGTATTGTGGTTTAGTATATTAGTATTTGATTAGTGTACTTTTTAAGGATTGGCTTATTACATTATTATATTTAATTAGTAATGGAACTAGTAAGTTACTTTAAGTATTGGTTTAGTTACTTTAGTATTTGGTTAATTAACTTTATTTGGTTAGTTTTTCTTTTAGTGTTGTTTATTACTTTATTGGTATTTAATTAATGCTGTAGTGTTTTACAGTTACTTTTCGTGGTTGGCTTAGTTACATTATTATATTTAATTATTAGTGGGAATTATAGTACGTTAAGTATTTGTGTTAGTTACTTTTAGTATTTTTGGTTACGACTTTTATTTGGTTAGTTATTTTTAGTGTAGTTTGGTTAGTTTATTGGTATTTAAATACATTCTTTAGTGTTTACTAAGTTACTTTTAGTATTTGATAGTTTACTTTTAAGTATTGATTTTAGTTACTTTTCATTAGTATTTTGATTATTCTTTCTGTTTTTATTAGTTTCCTTTTAGTATTGTTTAGTAATATTAGTATTTGATTAGTTACTTTTTTAGTATTGGCTTAGTTACATTATTAGTATTTAATTAGTAATGGACTATAGACTTTAAGTATTGGTTTAGTTACTTTTAGTATTTGGTTAATACTTTATTTGGTTAGTTACTTTTAGTATTAGTTTAGTTACTTTATTGGTATTTAATTAATTCTGTAGTGTTTACTAGTTACTTTTAGTGTTGGATTAGTTACTTCATTCAAATAATTATTTAATATTTTATTAGTTATGTTTAGGAATATTAGGATTTGATTAATATTTGATTAGTTTGTCTTGGATTAGTTCATTTATTAGTATTTAGTTAGAGTAATACTTTAGTATTTGTTACTTTTAGTGTTGGTTTAGTTACTTTATTGGTGTTCAATTCATTATTTAATATTTTCTATTTACTTTTAGTGTTGGATTAGTTACTTTTTAGTATCTGATTAGTTACTTATAGTTTTACTTTTAGTATTTCATTAGTAGTGGATTACTAGTACTTAAAGTATTGGTTTAGTTACTTTTAGTGTTTGAGTAGTTACATTATTGCTGTTTGATTCATACTTTATTTGATTAGTTATCTTGAGTGTTGGATTAGTTACTTTGTAGTATCTGATTAGTTAGTTTTAGTAGTTGATTAGTAGTACTTTAAGTATTGGTTTAGTTATGTTTAGTGGTTGATTAGCTACTGTATTAGTATTTGATACATATTTAGTATTTGGTTAGTTATCTTGAGTGTTGGATTAGTTACTTTATTAGTATTTGGTTAGTACTCCATGAATGTTGGGTTAGTAGCTGTTTTAGTGTTGTATTAGTTGTACTTGGGCAAACTTAAAATCTTCTGACCTTCTATTCGAGCCGTATCAGCTCAGCTGTGGGACTTTGTGAGGAACACCGTGTCTGAACCCTTTGCACGTTGTGTGTTCCCCCTTGTGTTCCAGGTGTGTTTCAGGTCTGTCCACATGAGTGTGTGCCTGAAGACGTTATTTTTAACCCTGTAGCTCCTAATCGGTCGGCTTTAAGCTCTAGTAAAGGTTTTCACACCGCCTATCCTTATTAGGGCCCGGAGTCTGTCCTGGAATTCACTGGGCACCGACAGCAGTGCGTCCTGGTCAGGCTGCCGGTCCATTGCAGGTCACGTCCTGCCTCTCCTCCCTCAGACATCACTGGGACTCGAACCCGGGCCTCTGCAGTGCTGGGATAGCGAATTGCCCGCAGTGATCTTTTTAATGGTGGAGGAGATGAAACGACTCGACCCCAGGTTCTGATTTTATGAGCCACGTCGGTGGAGAGGAGCTCGACGTGCCTCCATGTGCACCCCTGCGGCGATATAAAGCAGGCCATGAAGGGAAGGATTGATGTAGGCGTTCATCCGTCGGGTTAATTGGGGCACACGGTAAAGCCTCTTCCAGTCAATTAGACGAGCTGATTAATAAACACAGAACAACTTAACTGTTTGCATGAAAAGCTGTAGCTGTGAGATTAAGGGTAGGTTTTAATTAAAGTACCCTTTTTTCCGTCCGCCCTCCAGAGAGAGACACACCTCCTGTAAACGCACCCCATGATTGTTTTAGAGATCTGAGGATGACAGGCGCCATAAAACAGACACGGCCTCCCCGAGCACTCCCTCTGTAACTCATTAGAAGCCAGTGTTAGCTCTGCACCGGGCTCGCGGTTTATCCCCATGCTCGGGGTTTGTGATTACCTCAGCGCTTTGTATAGAGGAGCCTCCAATGGTTTGTTGTCCGTATGATCAGTCCTCCCTCCTTAAGGGCGCAGGCGGTGGTGCATGTACGGCTTTGTACTCTTTGTATTCATTAAGCTCTTTATTTGTGCTTATAATATGTAGATTTCAGCATTGGTACAGACTCTACAGGTGCACTGAATCACTCTTATTACTCCCTCTGTGAATGTAAACATGTAACGGTGTTTCCTGCGGGGTAAGACGTCTGGCCACTGATGAGAATGTTTTTCATTCCCAGGCATTTAATCAACAGAACAGTTTCAGTCAAAAGCTGAAAAAATGCATACAATTCAGATGTGATTAGTATTGTGTATTTGGTTAGTGCTTAATTAGTATTTGAGCCGTTATGTATAATGTTTGATTCACACTTTAATAGAAATGGTTCCTTTTAGTATTTGATTAGACACTTTTAGTATTGATTCGTTACTTTATTAGTATTTGATTAGAAACATTTACTATTTGATTGACTACTTATAGTATTTGATTCACACTAATAAGAATTAGATTCAGTTGTTTTTGGTTAGTTTACTTTAGTAATGGGATTAGTTACTTTCATGGTATTTGATTAGTTTACGTAGTAGGGGTTTGATTGGTTACTTATATTTGATTCACACCATAATGTAACTTTTAGTATTTGATTAGAAAATGTTTGTAATTTGATTGCCTTCTTACATTATTATGATTCACACTGATAATTAGATTAGTTATTTTTTTATTAGTTACTATAGTTTTGATTATGTACTCTTGTATTTTAATTAGTTCTTTATTAGTATCCTGATTAGAAACGTTTAGTAGTTGGCCACTTATAGATTTTAAATCATGCTAATATAATTGAATTAGTTACTTTGATTAGTTGCATTTAGTAATTTGATTTATTATTGTTATTTGATTAGTTCTGGTTTAGTAGTGATTAGTTTACTTTAGTATTTGTTTTCACACTTATAGAATTAGATTAGTTACTTTTGATGAGTTACATGTTAGTATTTGATTTGCTACTTATAGTATTTGATTCACATTATTATAATTAGAGTACTTACTTTTGGTTAATTACATTTAGTATTTGATTTATTATTATTATTATTTGATTAAATATATTTAGTAGTGTTTAGTTATTTTAGTATTTATTTCACACTTATAGAATTAGATTAGTTACTTTTGATGAGTTACATTTAGTGGTGATTAGTTACTTTAGTATTTGTTTCACACTTATAGAATTAGATTAGTTACTTTTGATGAGTTACATTTAGTCGTGATTAGTTACTTTAGTATTTGTTTCACACTTATAGAATAAGATTAGTTACTTTTGATGAGTTACATTTTAGTATTTGATTTGCTACTTATAGTATTTGATTCACATTATTATAATTAGAGTAGTTACTTTTGGTTAATTACATTTAGTATTTGATTTATTATTATTATTATTTGATTAGTTATATTTAGTAGTGTTTAGTTATTTTAGTATTTATTTCACACTTATAGAATTAGATTAGTTACTTTTGATGTTACATTTAGTGGTGATTAGTTACTTTAGTATTTCTTTCACACTTATAGAATTAGATTAGTTACTTTTGATTAGTTACTATTAGTATTTGATTATGTACTCTTAGTATTTATTAGTTACTTTTAGTATCTGATTAGAAACGTTTACTATTTGATTGGCCACATAGTATTTTAATCATGCTAATGTAATTAGATTAGTTACTTGTGATTAGTTACATGTAGTATTTGATTTACTATTAGTATTTGATGAGTTACATTTAGTAGTGATTAGTTACTTTAGTATTTGTTCCACAGTTATAGAATTAATTAGTTACTTTTGATGAGTTACATTTTAGTATTTGATCTGCTACTTATAGTATTTGATTCACATTATTATAAATAGAATAGTTACTTTTGGTTAGTTATATTTAGTATGTGATTTGGTTCATTTAATAATAATTAGTTACTAATAGTATTTGATTCGTTCTTGTAGTATTTGATCACTAGCTTTATAGTACTTGATGTGTTACTTTAGTATTTGACTCACACTTTAATAGAATTACATGAATTACATTTAGTATTGATTAGGTACTTTTAGTATTTGATTAGTTACTTATTAAAGTTACTGATAGATTAGATATAAGTTATAAACTTATAGGACCACAGACGTTAATGCGGCCTGACGCTAAGCGTGTTTAAGTTTGTATAAATGTGTAACATCTCGATTAAGACATTTCTCGATAACATCTCATGAAAACATTCATTTGAATTTATCAGTTAGTTGTGAAAATCGTCCAGCCTCACTTACAAGATAAAGTCTCATTACCAGAGGGATGAGGGCCTTACTCAGGGGCCCAAAGAGAGGCATCTTGGCTCGTGTTTTGGTTCCATTCCTGCACGTTCTGAATCCAGAGCGGTGACATTTGCAGCCCCCGAGCAGAATAAAATGAAAAAGGCAATCCTTAGTAAAACCTTAAAGCCTCGATAATGTTAAGACTTACAGACGCATTATGAAGCGTACACATGCCATCATGGAAGAAGTGAAGTCATGGAGGTGCTGACAGAAAGCTAAAAGACCAGATACAAGCCAACTCTACCCGGGGATTAATTTATCCCACTCAGTTACCTTCGGGGGAATGCTGAATATTTTACAAAGGCTCTTTTGTTCAGGAGGAATCTCTAATGGTTTATACTTGTGTGTGGCTCTGTGCGTTTCTGTTTTTAGACCCGATTCCCTTATGGAGGACTGTGTTCTGCGGGTGGAAGTGTGTTTGGGCCCTTTGTTGTTGCTGTTGTGGATGTGATATGTGGTAGTTTGAGCGCATGTCAACATCATGAACTTCCAGAAAGAAGGAGCAGCAGTGGTTTGTTTTCTCGTGTAGTGAGAAAACAAACCACTGAATCAATTTCAGGACCTATCTAAGGAAAAATGCACTGATGATGAAACAAACATGATGCATTTTAAAGCTCAGTTCTGCTTGGAGCTTTTGTCAGATTTAAACCTGGATTTTCATAGGATGTCCATGTTTTGTTTTTGAACTGGTCTGAATTCACCCTGCAGTCTGTACATCATCTAGTAATGGATTGAGGACCATACTGATACAGAGGATCTTTAGTGGTCCAACTAGAACTAGTGGAACCACCAGGTGGTGGTGTGTTTTTCCCTAAAAGCTACAGGATGTAAAAGCTGCAGGTGAAGCGTCTTAATGGTGATATGGCCATAAGTCCAGTCACCTGTGTGATTCAGCCGTCCCACCAAATAAATCTGTAGAGACGAGCACCATTATCCGTCAGAGGCCTCGTGCTGGGCGGAGTGTAAGTGCAGCGCCGAACTAAGACTGGCCCGTATGGTTCTTAAGTGACATCTCACGGTATTATAGCTAGCTAGCGCAGCGTTAACCGCCGAACACAGCCAGGTCATCTCACTCTTACTGTTTACAAAGAACATCGACTGTCTGGTGTCGTACCTGAAAGAAGTATTTGATTAGTTACTTTTCGTAGCTGGTTTGTTAGTATTGATTAGCTACTTTATTAGTATTTTAGTTACTAATTTAGTTACGTTCCAGTAGTTTTTTAATATTTGATTTCTTTATTAGTGTTTAATTACGCTATTATTTTATTAGTGCTTTTGATTCGTTACTTTTAGTATTTGATTACTTTTTGTATTTGTTTAGTTACTCATAGTACTTGATTCATAATGTAATAGTATTTGATTCTGTACTTTTAGTATTTGATTGGTTACTTTATTAGTATTTGATTATTTCATAAATTTTTTTGTTTTTGATTAGTTACTTTTAGTATTTAATTTTTTGTTAGTATTTGAATCATTACTTTTTGAATTTGATTACTTTTGTTTTTGATTAGTTACTTTTAGTATTTAATGTTTTATTAGTATTTGATTAATTGCTTTTTGAATTTGATTGCTTTAGTTTTTTATTAGTTACTTTAGATTAGTTACTTTTAGTATTTGATTATTTTATTAATTTTTGAGTTACTTTTGGCATTTGATTAATTTTTTTGTTTTTGATTAGTTACTTTTAGTATTTTATTCATTTTAGTATTGATTAGTTACTTTTAGTATTTAATTTTTTGTTAGTATTTGATTACTTTTAGTTTTTGATTAGTTACTTTGGATTAGTTACTTTTAGTATTTGATTACTTTTGGCATTCATTAGTTACTTTTAGGACATTTATTTATGCTTTTAGTATTTGATTAGTTACTTTATCAGTGTGATTAGCAGTTATCAATATTTCATTCATTTATTAGTATTTCATTAGTTACTTTTAGTAACTTTTTAGTATTTAATTAATTACTTTGTTACGTTTAGTATTTTATTAGTACTTCATTGGTTAATTTAGTACTTAATCATTTCATAAGTTTTGATTGCATACTTTTTTGATCTGATTAAATTATTATTTGTATTAGTATTTTTAATTATTAATGTTTCTTGGTATTAGTTTAATAATATAGTATTTGATTAGCACTTCTAGTGTTTATTAGATATTTTGTTAGTATTTCATTAATTACTATTAGTATTTTATTGCATACTTTTTATACTTTTTTTTGGGACTGTGGTAGCCTAATGGTTAAGGTACTGGACTATGGACCAAAAGGTCCAGGGTTCAAATCCCACCTCTGCCAAGCTGCCACTGTTGGGTCCTTGAGCAAGGCCCTTAACCCACTATTGCTTGGATTGTAAGACTGTACCAATTGTAAGTCACTCTGGATAAGGGCGTCTGCTAAATGCTGTAAATGTATATGTAATGTAAATCAGTATTTGATTAGTTACTTATTTATTGATCCATTGTTGTTTTGTTTTTTTGCTCGTATGTGACAGTGTGTAATGCTGAGCTAATAACCAGAGAGAAACCATCTGCACTGCAGGCTTTTAGGAAGTAAAACAAAAGCGCTGTGCGTGTCGGTGCGCTTTTTACGCATCTTAGTGAAACGAAATCCGTCCAAAGTACATCCAGATACAGTCCATATATGAAACACATGTTAATGCAGGGTGTAAACAGGCTAAGACTTTGAACGTACAGTATAAGCAGATGTGGGTTACTCAGCGGTCCAACAGTGGCAGCTTGGCAGTGATGCGACCTGAATCCTTAACCTTCCGGTCTCTAATCCGGCACCTTAACCGCTGTGCCACCGCAGTCACAGTCCTGCTACCCTCTCTATGCGCTGGCACGGGACTCTGTTAGCACTGAAGTCATTATTTTAATTAAATGCTTTAATGAAACCATAAAGATTTCAAATCAGCTCAGTTTCCCCACCCAAGCTTGTATCTCGGCCACACGCCAGTCCACTGCCGGCCACCGCCCGACCTGCGTCATGCCCCGATTCCTCTTAATTGCGGTGTCAGACGGCGTCGACTTTTATTTGCTTTCAGAAGCAACAGGATATTAAAATCTGCCTGGATCATAAACTGGCCGGATGGCAGGAAAAGCAATCCGGCACGCTGTGAATGTACAGCCTTTAATAGAATAGCTTTTATCTGACATCCTATCATAGCCTGATGTCCAGGCAGATGGAGAAGACATGAATAGATAGAGAGAGAGCTCACACACTGACACTTCAACAGATCACACCATTCGGCTGGTCACACTGTTTGACCAAGTATAGAAGGTTTTTTGGCACACTGTGTTTTTACCCAGTTTCCTCTGTTCCTCCTGTATTCAGTTTTGGTATCTTTTTGCTTAACCAAAGTCTCCCCGGGACCCTTGATGTTAGTACCCTCATTACAGTCAGTGCAAGGCATCGATATATGGTGCAAAATAGCTGGAACTACACCATGACATAAACATACCCGAGTAAATAAATCTAATACCTTCAGGTTAGCGCAGTGTTTAATGTGGAAGATGCCCTCTCCACATTCTGAGCATCAGGCCAGAGACATGGCGCTGCATCCCTCTGGCCGTCCAGGCCTCTTGGTGTTGCCAGGCAACCAGAAGGAGGGAAAGAGGTCATCAGGGCTGCTTTTGCCTCCCCCGCCAATCGCAACAAGGAGGGACAGTGAAGGATGGAGAGCGGTACTACTGTGTATCTCCAGCATAATTTAATAGACTCACGGGGCAGAAGATGGTAGATTACCAGTTGCCTGAAGATACAGGTGACAGACGATACCCAAGAGGCAGTCGGTGGTACGCTGCTAGTGCCAGGTGCCGGATGGTCCCACACTGGCAGCCAAAATGATGAATCCCTAGTGCCAGGTGACAGAGGGTACCCAAGTGCCAGTCGATGGCCGATGCACTACTGATAGGCAGTGATAGCTTTCCAAGTGAAAGGATCATGAACAATCCCATAATGCCACAAGGACGATACCCAAGTAGCAGGAGATGGACAAAATCCAAGTGCCAGTCAGTGGTACACTGCCAGTGGCAGGTTTCAGACGATACCCTAGTTCCAGGCAGGGGTGGATTTCCAAGAGGTAGGTGCCAGACATCTCATACTGGCACCTTAGATGATACCCAGTGGCAGGTGACAGAAGGTGGTAGGTTACCAGTGACAGAGGCCATACCCTAATGGCAGGCGAATGGCGATATGTGGTAGATTTCCAAGTGATAGGCACTGGATGATACCTTAGTGGCAGGAGACGGACAAAACCCAAGTGGCAGTCGGTGGTGTGCTGGTAGTGGCAGATTCCGCAAGATCTCATACAGGCAGAGACGAGGACGATACCCTGTTGGCACTCGATGGTAGACTGACAGATTGTTAGTGGCAGGTTTCGGACGATACTCTGGTAGCAAGAGCCATACCTTAGTGGCAGGCAGTGTTAGTTTGCCACGTTCGGGCAATACCCTAGTGGCAGTGGACAGGCGATACCCTAGAGGCTGGCAGTAGTAGATTTCAAAGACGTAGACACCAGTCGGTCCCATACTGGGATCCACAAAGATGATACCTGAGTGACAGGTGAAATAGGACACCCAACTGGCAGAAGATGGTAGGTTACCAGTGGTAGGTATCGGGCCATACCCTATTGGCAGGCTAATGACGATACCCGTGACAGGCAGTGGTATTTTCAGATGATACCCTAATGGCAAGTGTCAGCCCATACCCCAAGTGGCCCAAGTGGCAGTCGGTGGTAGATTTTCAGGTGACAGGTGCTGTACCATCCCTTACTGCCAGCCTCAAGGACAACTGGGAGCTGATAGTAGCTTTCCAATGACAGGCCCATTATGATACCTTAGTGGTAGGAGATAGATGATACCCCAGTGGTGGAGGACAACTTTCTAATGGGAGATCCAGACTCTGTGCTGATTACCCTATGGAAATAGTTAAGAGAGTCCCCAAATTTCTTTATTTCATAGTGAATACTACTGTGCATTGCTTCATAAGATCATAGGGCCTGTTTTTGTCACCCTAGCCAGTAGGAACAAGGAGGGGCTTTATAGGATGGAGAGTATTCCCTCAGTCCTTCCACATACATCTAGTACAAGTCAATAAAAGATTCCCAGTGGCGGTCAGTGGACGTCTGGTTGCAATTGCTGGACAAATTACCAGTTGAAGGTCCCAAGTGGGGGTCAGTGGACGACCACCCCAAGGGAATATTCTCCCAGTAAAAGCTGGTGTTTGATTTCCCATTGGAAATCAGTTATGTGGTAATCCGTTCTCGTTATTACAAATACTGTCAGTATTAATAAATGTAATATCATATAATTAGTAACTAGATTAGTAACATCCAGCCAGAAGGACAGAACAGAAGGACCCTCTCAAAGAGCTCTCTCTTCTCTGTTCCGTGGCTTTGGGTTGTTTTTGTTCCATTTTGGGGCGGTTCGTCTCTGTTGGAGGTCTTATTTGTTTCCTGAATGGCTAATATGCCAAGCTCATGGCTGGAACGAGCCTGCTAAGAGGAGGGGGCCCTTGTTTCTAAACGCTGCCAGCGTGGACCATCTGACTGAGCAGCCTGCGCTGCCTCATTTCCATACAGCTGTCCTGGAGTGACAATCTCTAGAGACTTTGCAAGCTGCCTTCATTACTGTTACTAAAGAATATTCCCCAAGAATGACAGAGGACCAGCAGGATAGCGACGGGTGCAGCCAGCAAGTCAGTCAGCGGCGTGGGTTTGAGTTTATAGGAGTTGGCCCAAGAGCCAAGTTACTTGTTGGAAAGCAGTGACTGAAATCCCTTGGAAAAAACACTATTCAAACAGAATTAGTCAGAATTCAAACACTATTCAAACGGAATTCGTCTTTGAGTTGTTGTAATACATTTACTTATAATCCAAAACAGCTAGTGATTTTGAAGGAGACACTTCTAGAAACCTTCCAACAATTCCATGTACAACACGGCAAAAGTCTTACAAATTTCCTGGATTTTCTGGCTGTATTCTAATAAAGAGACCGAGATATAATAGTTATGGTGGCCTAAGACTTTTGCACGGTACTGTTGGCACAATGGTTTATTGCCGAGTCTTAATAAGGGCTGCCGCTGCAGTGTAAGAGCCTCCAAACGCAAAGTATGAACCGTCTCCATCTCTCACCACCGCCCACTCTCTACAGGGCGGGGGAGGGGGGGATTTAACTGCTCTAAGTGCTATAATTACAGCACTTTTAACACACTCGCACAATGGCTGTCACTTCGGCTCTGCGCCTGAGTATGGTCAGCTTTTACACCGACTTGTGATTTTCTTACTCTTATTAGACCCATTAAAGAGTCTTTTAGTGAACGTTGGTTACAAAACATTTTACCGAATCCTGCTGAATGAGGTTAAAGGCTCATCTTCAACAGTGTGCTCTAAAACACGCGTGCAGTTAGGTGAGGTCTGATAACAGACTGTTAGAGCCATCAGTGTTATCAGAGACGCTCTCAAATATTGTGAGCAAAAGCTCAGAGTTCAGAACCACATTTCAGGTGTCCTGTTGGTATATTTGTTTCTGTTTTACCTGTTTGCCTTTTATTTATTCATCTTTGTTCCTTACTTAATGATTAGTTTCAGTTTCTTTGGCGGCAAAACACAAGTCTCTGGGGTCCAAGTCCAAGTCGAGGCTAGAATCTCTGTGGTTCGAGTTCAGTGTCAAATCTCTGGCATGTGAGAGTCTTGAGTCTCGAGACAGTGGAGTGCGAATTCAAGTCTCGAATACTGTGGCGTGTGACTCCCGAGTCTCTGGAGTCTTGAGATTCTGGAGCCTCTGGAGTCTAGGTCTCTGGAGTCTGAGTCCCTGGGCTTTCTGGTGTCTGAGTCTCAGGAGTCTTGAATCTCTGGAGCCTCTGGAGTGTAGGTCTCTGGAGTCTGAGTCTCTGGGCTCTCTGGTGTCTGAGTTTCAGGAGTTTTGAGTCTCTGGAGCCTCTGGAGTCTAGGTCTCTGGAGTCTGAGTCTCTGGGCTCTCTGGTGTCTGAGTCTCAGGAGTCTTGAGTCTCTGGAGCCTCTGGAGTGTAGGTCTCTGGGTTCTCTGGTGTCTGAGTTTCAGGAGTTTGGGGCCTCTGGAGCCTCTGGAGTCTAGGTCTCTGGAGTCTGAGTCCCTGGGCTCTCTGGTGTCTGAGTCTGAGGAGTTTTGAGTCTCTGGAGTCTCTGGAGTCTAGGTCTCTGGAGTCTGAGTCCCTGGGCTCTCTGGTGTCTGAGTCTCAGGAGTCTTGAGTCTTTGGAATCCAGTTCTCTGGAGTCTTAAGTTTCTGTAGTCCGAGTCTCAGCAGTCTTTGGAGTCCGAGTCTCTGGGCTCCAAGTCTCTGGATTCTCTGATGTTTGAGTCTAATTAGTCTTGAGTCTCAAGAGTCTTGAGTCTCTGGAGTATGAGTCTCAGCAGTGTCTTTAGTCTGCGTCTTTGGAGTCCTGTTCTCTGGAGTCTTGAGTTTCTGTCGTCCGAGTCTCAGCAGTCTCTGGGCTCCAAGTCTCTGGATTCTCTGATGTTTGAGTCTAATTAGTCTTGAGTCTCAGGAGTCTTGAGTCTCTGGAGTATGAGTCTCAGCAGTGTCTTTAGTCTGAGTCTTTGGAGTCCTGTTCTCTGGAGTCTTGAGTTTCTGTCGTCCGAGTCTCTGGAGTCCGAATGTGTGGACTCCGAATATCTGGAGTCCAAGGCTTTGCTGTACCTAGAGTCCAAGTCACTGGAGTCTGTAGATTTGGAGTCTCTGGAGTCTGAATTTCTGGAGTTTTTAGAGTCGGGTTTCTGGCGTGCGAGTCCGCATCCAAGTCACAGGTCCTGATCTCTGCAGTAATGACCTCTAATGAAATAAGGCCGTAGCAGTGATTTAAAGATAAACAGGGTTGCCAGCTCTTTCTTTAGAGGCTTTGTCTGCTCTTTCTTGGCTCTGATGCTGTTAAATCTGTTTCTAACTTCACCTCGTTACATCTCGCTGTAAGAAAGGATCAACGTGGCGTCTCGGAAGGCAGCGTCCCTCGTGCTCAGGCCGTGTCGGTAATGAGATTGTAGATTTCTGGCGTTCCCATGGCTGTGGATGAAACCCTTCCTGCTGTTTATGAGAAACGACACAGAGATGGTGAAGCTGGTGCAGCAGCTGCAGCGCTGTCGCTCGGCGCGCGGAATTCCGCTTGGATTTCTCAGCGTGCGCGCGTCCGCGTAGCCTGAAGAACAGCGAGATCCTTTTAGCAGCATTTTGTGTGTGTGTGTGTGTGTGTGTGTGTGTGTGTGTGAGAGAGTAATGCAGCTGTTTTCACAGACAAGTGTGAGCGTTTCAGTGACTGGATCGACAATAATCCGATCATTATCAGTTCTGCATCTCATATAAATTCCATACTCTGGTGTTTGTAAACAATTTCAAGAACCTCTACTAGTTCACTAGCCGGTTAAGGACCGCGTTATGATCAGATACACACTGTAGAACCAAAATATAAACCTAAATAAACATAGTGCACTGGCTGCACACAACCAAGAGGGAATGAGTCACTTAAAGAAGCTCAAATGTCTTTACTAACAGAACAGGCATTTTTCAGTATGACTTTTTAAACACTATGAAACCTAAAGTAGGTAAATCCAGCACGGAGCTACTAGCAGGAAGTCACAGCGGTCACATGACCGGCGCTCGGCAGTTCTAGGTAAACGTAGGTCAAGCATTCGTACACAACACGGATTTTTACGCACATAGTTCATGCAAAGTAATTCAATATTCATGAAAATATATGAAATTAAAAACTGTAAACAAATCTATTATATTTGTCATACATAGTAGCTCCTGTAAGGAAGACGTAAGATGAGAACAAATACAAGAAAGAAGTGATTGTGAAGTAAAAAGGAAAGAATGAAAGAAAAATCATGGAAGAAAAGGAAATCCAAATAACTTCATCTTCTTTGAATTCACAGCTTAAGACCTACCTGTTTCTCAATACATTTCTGCTTCTACTTCTATTTCCTCTTATTACTTTAGTTTTCTTTGCTGTAAAGCCGTCTTTTGTTGTGTGAAAGGCACTATAAAAGTCTCATGTATTATTATTATTATTATTAAATAAGCAAGAAAATCAAAAGACAGGAAAAGAACATAAAAGGAAAAGCAGATGAAAGCTAGAAAATAAGTGACAAAATAAGAGGACAAAAAGGGGGAAACAAAAATTTCCCTAACGTTTGTTACGGAGCCGTGAGAGAGCCGAGGTTCCAGGACACCCCAACGAGAGGTGAAATCCAGCGTCGGACCCAGACGTTCTTTCCTCTGGAGTGATTTATTATAGATGAACACTTAACTTCACGTGTCATATTTATTATTGAACTCGTGCAGATCGCTTATCTTAAATGATGCATACAGTCGCGCCGCCCGTTGGCGCTCCGGCTCGGGCGTGTTCAGGCGTGTTCAGGCGTGTTCGGGGACGTCAGACTAACATACCCGCGGCATGACGTGACCCTCCGAGCACGCTGCAGGGCGACGGCTGCGGTTATTTTACCCGTGTGATTGATAGCTAAGACTAGTCATTATTGTTCCGAGTGGTGCTGTGTCTCGCTGCCACACTCCTTCTGCTGCACTCTCCTGTGTTGACATTTTCCCAAGTGATCGAGTGTGTGTTGCCTCAACAGGACTGTGTTTAAGCCCCCGGGCTGAACTGTCACACACTTTTTTTTGTGTGTGTGTTTACATTACTGCGTTTAACGGACGCCATCGTCCGAGCAGCTTAGAACAGAGCCGAGTTCGTTTAAAGGTTAAGGGTCTCACTCAAGAACCCGAGCAGCAGCCTGGCAGAGCTAGGACTTCAGAAATGGGCAGAAATGGAGAGAAAAAAAAAGTGTGACAAGAATTTTTTGTTTAACATCACCCTGGACCAGAGAACCGAGGCAAAGTCTATAAACAAACAAACACAAACAAAAAACCCAAGACTGTTTCAGAATAGGGGATTCAATAGGGTTAAGGTACTGGATTCTGGACCAGAAGGTCAATGGTTCAAATCCCACCTCTGCCAAGCTGCCACTGTTGGGTCCTTGAGCAAGACCCTTAACCCACAATTGCTTGGATTGTAAGACTATCAATTGGAAGTCACTCTGGGTAAGGGCGTCTGCTAAATGCTGTAAATTATTAAAACAGATTAAAGAAAGGTGGGACAGGTGGGACAGGTGAGAGGAATCAGTGTGACTCCTGACCTGCCTGAGAAATGAAAAACACATTTGCAGCAGATAAATGAAGGAGAAAGAACAAAGACAAAAAAGAAATGTTTAAACCCAAGAAAGACAGAAAAGAAATAAGGAGGGTTTGTTGTAAGAAATAAAATAAGCAAGGGGGAAATCAGCGGAAATAGATGGAGGGAGGGAGGAAGGAATAAAAAAAGAAAGAAATGGGTAAGAAAGTGCAATAAAGTACGGAAAGGATAGAATAAAAGAAAGAAGGCGAGGGGGACAAGAAGAAAAATCATGAAAGAAAAAAAGAGAAGAAATATGGAGGGATCACTCTAAGAAAGAAAACAAGCAAAGAGAAAAAGGAAAGACAATAGTACAAAAAAGAAAGAAAGCAAGAAAGAAGCAAGAGCTGAAGGTAGGAGGTCAATGTAAGAAAGACGCAAGATGAGAACTAACACAAGAAGGAAGACTAGAATGAAGGACGACAGACGGGGACCAGAAAAGACATTAATATCAAATAAGGAAAGAAAGAAAGAAATAAAGCAGAAAAAATTCAAAGGGAAAGGAAAAGTGAAGTGAAGTGAAGTGAAGGGAAGAAGTGAGGAAGAAAGAAAAGCAAGAAAATGAGCAAGGTGAAAATCAAAAGGAAGGAAGGAAGGATGGAATGAAAGAAAGAAAAAGAAAGAAGGAAGGAAGGATGGAGTGAAAGAAAGAAAGAAAGACAGACAAAGAAAAAAGAGATAAAAACAAAGGGTGGGAAGGGAAAGGAAAATAAAATAAAGAAAAACAAGAACAAAGCCAAAGAACAAATCAACAGAAGTGAAGGGAAAGGAAAAGGAAAAAAGAAGGATTAGGAACGAAGCTGTGGCTCTGGGATTTGAACTGATAATCTTCTGATTATAAGCACCTTAAACACTGAGCTGCTTCCTCCACTGCTTTAAACATAAACACTGGTTGAAGCTGACTCGGCTCCAGCCCCTCACAGCTCCAGCGACCTCGTGCTCCCCCTCTGTGGCGTTCGGGCGTCCTCCTCGTGTCCATGTGGGTCCACTCCGGTTTCCTGCTGCGTTCCGGGGACGTGTTTCGGGTTGATAACCTGCTGTACCACATCGGTCCCGACACGCCCCTCAGTGGGTCACTAATAGCTGTTTAATTTTCTCAGGTATCGTCAGGTATCACTGAACGACCCGAGTCACGTCTCCCCGAGCGCCGAGCGGTTCGTCTAACAGATTAAACTTCTCATGTGAGAACCCGGAATGAAATGAGGTCCTACGCACTAACCTCACACCTTATCCCTTAGTGACTGGCACATGCCGGGTGTGCACCTTATCTAACGCAGCCCACAGACCCGCGTCGTCGTTGCTGTTCTGTTACATCAGCCCTGTTTGATTCTCTGACTCCTTCCTGCCTTTTTCATCACGCTCACTTTTATTTATTCATGCCTGTCAGGACGTTGAAGCCAGCAGCATGTTTGTCATCGCTGACTGTCAGGGTTTGGAAACTTCAATAAAGTTTTAGGTGATATGGTATGATATGTTATGAAGGTGATATGGTACGTACCTTCTTCACCACTAGTGTCCGGGACGTGCTTTGGTCAAAACACCACAAGGATCAAACACTTTTCAGAATGTTTGGTTTTGAGAGCCTGTTCCTTTAAATGATAACAAACGCTGAACGCCGAGTGTCCCTGTTAGCCCCAAACACCCCCTCTGTGCAAAGCTTTTCTCTAGATGGGTCAGAAACAAAGAAACTTGGGTTGGAAGAAAGTTGGTGAATGAAGTAGTCTTGTTTCAGGGCTTTTACAAGAGCATTGTCTCACAGCAGCGTTACAAATATCTATCCTCAACCCTAACTAGGCAAATCAGGGGCGACAGTGGAAAGGAAAAACTCCCTAAACCTCTTAAGGAAGAAACCTTGTGAGAAGCAAGACTCAAAAATGGACCAGAATCTCCTTGAGCAGCTTCGATGTTAGAAGTAATAATTCACCTAGTTTACCTAATTAATAGGCTTATAGTTATAGTTTAAATAAACAGAAGCTCAAAAATAAAATATAGAACATATTTAAATAAAATAAATGAGTTAAATATAATAAATAAGGTAAATAATATAGTATGGAGATTATAGTAAATTAAAGAGAATGCAATATTATGAAGAGTATACTAAGAGAGAGAATATAACTCTGGAATTTAGACAATAGTAAATATCATAAATTAAATAATAAATAAAAAAAATTATTATAAAGTTAGAATATAAGACAATAGTATATAAAATAAATACATTAATAAATATCATAAAATATAAAACTATAGCCTGTATGACAGTAGTGTGTATAATAAATAAAATAATAAATATAATAGAGAATATAAAGTTATTGAATATCTTAAAACTGAGAATATGAAACTGTAATACAAGACGTGTGTGTGTGTGTGTGTGTGTGTGTGTGTGTGTGTATGTGTGTGTGTGTGTATAAAATGCATTAATAAATATAATACAATATAGAATATAGAAATATACAATATAATTACTATACAAAAAATATGACAATATAAAATATAAGAGAATATAAAGCTGGAATAAAAGATTATATATATATATATATATATGTGTGTGTGTGTGTGTGTGTGTGTGTGTGTGTGTGTGTGTGTGTGTGTGTGTGTGTGTGTGTGTGTGTGTGTGTGTGTGTGTGTGTGTGTGTGTGTGTTGTGTGTGTGTGTATATCTATTTTATTATATCTATATGTGTGTGTGTGTGTCTATAATATATCTATCTGTGTGGTGTGTTTGTGTGTGGTGTGTCTATCTATTATATATAATAGAGATATAGATGTGTGTGCTGTGGGTGTGTGTGTGTTGTATCTATTTTTTTCTCTATATATATATGATATGCTATATTGTTGTCTGTTTGTATTATGTGCTATATATATATCTATATATATATGACAATGTGTATCTATATGACTGTTGTGTGTGTGTGTATTCGTATCTAGGATATGTCGATCTCATGGGTACTATACTATACTATTATCTATATATATATCTCTCTATATATAGCTATATCTCTATATATATATATTAATATATGTATGTATATACTATACACACACCTTGTCATATATATATCTATATATAATGTGTGTGTGTGTATATATATATCTATATATATATATATATATATATATAATCTATATATATAATAGCTATCTCCTCTCTATATATATCTACTTCATCTATATTCTGGACAATCATATAATTAATAATATTCTCTATTACTATTTATAAAATAGACCCTTTAAAACTGTGGAATATAAGACCATAATATAGGTAATAAATTAAATAGAGAACATAAAACTACAGAATACATGACAAATAGCATAGGTAATAAATAAAAATAATAAATATAGAGAAGAAGTCAGTGAGTATCTGCCTTATTTATTCCAGTAAGCAGAGTCACTGTAGGTCCTGCTTGTCCTCAGTGGGTACGTTTCGGGGGCATGGTATCCTCAGTCACCTAGAGGAGGGCAGAGGGGGGCATTAGTGTTATTGCCCTCTGATGTGTCTTCTGATTGGAACTGGCAGCAGCAGTATTCAGTTATGAGTGGTTAGACCACTGTTATCGTAGGAATTCAGACGGAAAAAGGACCAAGGGAGGCTCGACTGGCCACACTTGTGGAATGAACTAGCTTTCACTGTTTAACCTCAAAAATACCTGAAGCAGGGAAGTCTGGAGTCCCCTAACATCACCGGTAGAAAAAGAACGAAAAGTGAATCGGCACGTCCCGACACGTTTTAACACGCTTATTTAATAAACTGGTTTCACCTATTTCCTATTCACACGCGTTACTGCGCGCTCTGCTTTTCATTACCGCCTCCGTTGTAGTTTGGGTAGGTGCAGTCGCTACCAATAGGCTACTTCTATTCATCTGTTCTGCGGCACTAATCCGACATTTCCCTCGGCTAATCCTTTTTATTCAGTAATCCTTTTTTAATGCTGAGATGGATCTGTTGTTTAGTTTGAATGCAAATTCCTTCGATGAAAAACTAAAGTCTGTTTGGACTTCATCCTGTACAGGAAACTCGTTCTTTTTCTTTTCATCCCCCAAAAACAGTTTCTGCAGTGTAAGAGGTGGCGCCTGACAAACGGTCCCGATACCCCAGGTCTGCTGAATACGTTTTTGGTGAGATTCTGACCATTGTCCGGGCTGATTATGTTTGTGTTTGGCAGGCTGCACCATGTTCTGGTCTTGATGCTGTACTTGAACATACAACAGTCTTTAGTGGTAGACTGGCACATGCCCGCTGTCACGGTTTTGTAGCTGGTGTATTTAATTTGACTAAAACTAAATGTTCAGTTATCGACGTAACTGGCCCATGTGTGAGGGAGAGAGAGATTACAAGCACCTTTGCAAATATCTAGATCCATAACCCCCACTGAGCAATGCCTAGGGCCCACAGTGGCAAGGAAAAACTCCCTAAGTGTGATGAGAAATGAAACCTGGAGACCAACCTCGATTTATATGTAAGAATGAAATTTAATTAAATACTGCATTTATGATAATAGTTAAAATACACAGGAGCTAAATATAAAAATTGAAAGAGAGAAAATATAATAAATAAGATAAATATAATAATATAGAGACTATAATACTACATATAATAAAACAGACAACATTCTCTGGACTATTAGACAACAGTGTCTATAATAAATAAAAAGATAAACATAATGCCAACTCATGACCCAATATTAATAGTTAAAATAGACAGGCTACATAGAATAATTAAAATAAAGAATGATTAATATAATAAATAAAATAGGGAATATAATTAAAATGAAGAATAAATTATCTTGGAGTGAAAACAATATTATGGAGAATATAATTAAACATAATATAACATAAAAATAGGATCTATAATTTAAAAAAAGTATTACAAAATAGTCAATATTATAAAATATTAAATATCTTAGTAAATATAAATAAATTATTGAATGTAATATAAAATATAACAAACAGAACAGTAAATAAAATATATGTATATAATATTACAATAAATAATATAAAATATATAATAAAATAGACTATAATAAAATGATGCTAAAGTATTTGTGATAAGACAGATATAATATCGATAAAATAAAATTAATGAATAATAAATAATAAAAGAATTTAATAAGTTAAATGGAGAATATAATAACAGTAAATGTAAATAAAATAGTGAATAGAATAAATAAAATAGAGGGTGTAATAAAGTAGTACAGTTATATAAAATATAACAATATAATGGGAAATATAATAAAATAGTAAATATAAATAAGAGTGAATATAATAAATAAAATATAGTACATTTAAATAAAATAAATAACATAATATAATAGTACGTACATATAATGGAGTATATAATACAATGATGAATATAGTAAAATAGTGTATATGTAATAAATAAACTCAAGAATATATAAAAATGATGAATATTACTCCGGTGTGACCAGGGTTTGAGTCCTGGCTGTGCCCTCCAGGTGTCAAAATGTAAACCGAGAACAGAATGCACCTGCGGTTTGGGCTCTCGGTGGGCTGTTACCTACGACCCCTGGGCCAAAGTGCAGATATGAGTGGAGTTAGGGTTACCGAGGTCAATTGGGGAAACTTTACTTGTTCGATATTTGAGTTAGCAGATGATGACCAAGCTACTTAGGTGGAGTTTAATCTAATCTAATCTAGTTTTATGGATGTCTCTGTCCTGCAGAGGTTCTCTTGAAATTTTCCAGACATGCCCAAACTTGTTTTTAGCTTAATTTGGTAGCTGTTCTTATTTCAGCGCCTCAATTCGGTTTTATTTATAAAGCGCTCCAAACAATGGACGTCGTCTCAAAGCAGCTTTACGCAAGCCAAGTCTAGACCCCAAATGAGCATCCAGAGGCGACTGTGGCGATCCTGAACCAGACACGACACACTAAGCGGCTAGCTTTAGCCAGCACCTAACTGTGTTAGCGGAGTTATAAGCTAGCTAGCTGCAGCAAAGCGTTCATCTGTGTCTATGGTTCATATTAGGCTTGAGCCGCCGCGTGATGCGCTTATACACGTAACCGTGTCCTCACCTGCATTCTTCAGCAGTGAGCACATGTTCACTTCACCTGTCCACACACACACACACACACACACACACACACACACACGGGCAGGTAGCACTTGTCTTATCTGCTGTCCCAGGAGGTGACGCCATTGTTTCTCCACCTTCTCACCCGACCACAGACTTACACACTATCATTTTCCTGAGTATACCAGAAAGCCTAGTTTACTTCTTGTGTGTGTGTGTGTGTGTGTGTGTGTGTGTGTGTGTGTGTGTGTGTGTGTGTGTGTGTGTGTGTGTGTGTGTGTGTGTTGTGTTCCCTCAGCCGTATTGCTGCATTGTTAGTCGAGCTGTAGGTCTGTAATTTTGTGCCTATTTTTATCAGTTAGTGTGCTCCGCTGTGTCTTCCCACTGAGTGTGTGGGAGAACGTGTGTGTGTGTGTGTGTGTGTGTGTGTGTGGGACCCTTGACGGTGCGACTCCAGCGGCGCTGACTGAGCAGACGCTGTTGGAAAGGTCAGTGTTTAATGAGATGAGTGTCGATGAAATGGGACGGGCAGACGGGTTCAAACGCTGATGAAGCTCCTCTGTGATCCAAAACACACTCTGTAATGAAGAGCACGCCAACACACACCATGTCAGCTAGTTAAACGTGACGCTAAAATCAATTTGGCTTGCTAAAACAACAACCGGTGCCATCTTACATCCTCCCGTCCAAGCAGCTGAGGGTTAAGGACCTGGCTTGCTCAAGGACATGATAGTGGCAGTGCTGGGACCCCTTCTGGCCCATTGTAGTTCCTTTTTGGGTCTCGGTCCTCCCGTGGTTTCTTCCTCATGACGTTTAGGGAGTTTTTCTTGGCACTGTCGCCCGAGACTTGCTCAGTTAGGACTGCTGGATGTTGATTCTCTGGTGTACGTCCTGTAAGCACAGAGTCACTTTGATTCACTCGCTGCAAAAAAAAAAACCTTATCAAGACCATAAATCTTTTAGAAATTTAATAATAATTAATAATATAATTAAGATTATATTATTGTAATTAATAATGCAATTTATATTATTATATTTTTGTAATTAATAATTTTATATATAAATTTTTGAGCTTATATAACTGTAGTTTTTTTTTTATCTAAGAATTTCTTTTATTTATTTTTATTTTAGAACAATCCTGTGACTGTGGGACTGTGGTGGCCTAGAGGTTAAGGTACTGGACTACGGACCAGAAGGGTCCAGGGTTCAAATCCCACCCTTACCCAAATCTCAAGATGTAAAATCGGCTTTTTTTTTTAGTGTCATTGGTATTAGGATTGCATATTTTTTACCCATTGGCAGATTTTTTTTCCTTAATAATAAGCATTTCCATCTAGTATTTCAATAGATGTTTTTCTAAATTGATTTTTTTGCAATGCTGCCAAAGACAATGGCATTCTTAAGTAGAGATGCAATGTTTCATCCACCGAAAATGATCTGAGCCATTAGGACAGGGAAGGAGGTGCTTCGACTTCGATTCTGCTTCTTGGCTCCAAGTTTCGATTCCAAAATGGTGAAAAATGCTTTTTAGTTCTGAAGAAAATCTTGAATTTTTTTATATTTCACCTTCAAAAGTAATCATTTTTACATTAAGCTTTTTTTCTTCCCATTTAAACCTGTTGTAAGTAAAAAGCTTAACATGTTTAATGTACTAAAACGTTGACGTGGGAAAACCAAACTTCTCTCTCCGTTCCTACTGATCATAAGTAATCTCTGCTGCTGGAATGATGAACGGAATCATTATTTACGTTATGCCTTTTACTGATGATAGGTTTAAATGAGAAGAGAAAAGCTCTAAAATGGTTCAGCAGCAGGGATTACTTATGATCAGTAGGAACGGAGAAGCTTGGTTTTCCCACGTCAACGTTTTAGTACATTAAACACCTAAAGCTTATAATACATGTAAATATATAATATAATACACTCTATAAATGCTCAGAACATTTTTGTGCTTAGTATTAATGTCATAACAATGTCAGACTACAATATGGTCTAATATAATAAAAGTCGCACATGTCAAAGCTATTACGTCTTCATTTCAAAAAGTCCTTCTAGTGATCCCCAGTCACACTGGGCATGCTCAGTTCTGCGCTCTCGTGCTGTGCGTATATATATATATTGCAGCGATCATGGTTCATTCGTCCCATCGCCTCGTCTCGTGGTGTCATTACGGGTACGGACACATTTTAGCACTAACCTGAAAATGGAGAGGAAACCCTAGAAGCTTAGACGCATTTCCCCGTGGTCTCTGAGGTCACGTCTTTAAAGAGACACACCTCACGTCACTTCAGAGGAGGTCAGGAGTCGAACCCCGTAGTGCTTCGGGTCCTTTGATGTTCTCCGTGTGCGCTCGGGTCAGGAGCTGTTAATTTAACTAATCCTTTTCCTGTTAACTGATTTACACCTTCCTCCTGGCTCAGCCCTGCTCTGTCTCGCCTCCTTATTGGAAACACGTGTCCTGTCCTGGGACGGATAGCTCAGAAGGGACCTGTTATTGATCCCGGCTGCGTGTCCACGCATTTGTCCTTCGTAGGTACTGCACTTCTCGATCTGTACGGAACAATATACTACGGGCATTACGATGTTTGGGTTATCTAGAAACACACTGAGGCTATGGACCTTTCAGATCCGTTCCCAACCTCGCTGAGACTCAGGAGCCTCAGGTAATAAGGTCGTGCTGTACCAGATACCAGATTTACATGTACAAATACAGCCAAAAACACGCCTTAAGAGTTGGGCGCGTGCACAATCCAAGCTGGTGTTAAAAATGAGTGAACAAACCGCGTCAGGAGACAAAATCCAGACAGCACCAGCCTCTATGTAAAGATTCTGTTTTATGACTGAAGTCTGATGACGATGTTTAGTAGCCATGTAGAGCGATTAAACAAGGTGGTGCAGAAATCAGTCACGGAAAAGTTGAACGCTGATTATGGGAGGAATGTGCCTCCGTTTGCTTTTCCACCCTAGCTGCATTTTTCAGACTGGCAGAAAGGGCGAGCACGGGCACAGAAATGCTGCTCCGACCAGCGTACAAGTCCTGAACAGTAAAGGTTAGAGTGACTCATGGCGTACACTGTGTGCTCCGAATCTATGAAACGAGTATGAGACGTCTTAAAAATAGCTCCTACACGGAGCGCGGCGCGGTTTGAGCTTCCGGGGAGCCGAACGGTCGAGGCTTTTCATTCAGGCCCCATTAGAAATGCTTTTTAGATGCGGGCACGCGATAAACGACGCGTAAAAGCCTGAATTAATTTAGCCGAGCTTAAGTACCGCATAATTTAATCTCTAGGGTTATTGCATCAAGCGCGCCTGTCCTCACAACAATAGCAAATTTGGACGGTTTGGACTTCTTTAATGGCTTTTCTACAGAAACTTTTGTTTTAATTTCATTTGATTAGCCACAGTAATCAATCACAGGAGTCCTTGCAAGGATAGTGATGTCGTGTGTGGGTTACAGAGGGTCCGGTTGAGAGGTGACCCACTACCTGCCAATTAGTGTAAACTCGTACACACTAAGGTCATAGGAGACCCTTAATTTGCGTTATGTTTTTATGATATAATTGCACGCTAGCAGTACACCTTTCGATTAGACTCCTTCCAACTATGCAGGACAAAAACACATTAATACACGAGTCATAACAGCTGACGTGAGGTAAACCGGATTAACCGTCACCTGGCGGTACCTGGAAATGACTGCTGCCTGTGTCACTGCTTCGCAGCACATCCTTGAATTCTTTATCTATAGTAAGACAAAGGGTTTACCAGTTTATTATATAAATAATGAGACCACTGCAGTTTTGTCTGGTTTTTCTTGTTTGGGTGAATTATTTGCTGTAAATGGAAACCGGTCACGCCCTGTTTTCAGACCCAGATTAATAATACAGGAAATAATACGAAGAATCCAGTTTAGTTTCATTTGTGAACAAAACCGTACAGTACAACAATAGTTTTCTTCAGTAAATAAGATTTAGTCGCTAATCAGTTCATCATTAAGGAGAATCAGGTGGGTCTGTGCTGGAATCCATCAGATACTGGAAGATATACTTTTTTAAAAGAATATTATATTCTCCGTTTTATTATACTCTTCATAGCATTGTGTTCTCTTTAATTTATTATAGTCTACATATTTTACATTATTCGATTTCCTTAAATATGTTCTCTCAGTTTTTATATTTAACTTTTATGTTTAGCTTCTGTTTATGAAGGGGGTTTGTCTGCTCTGAGGTGCTCTGAGTTTGTCGAAATACAATTTGCACAGGTTCAATACAATGACACACTCTTTGTTAGATACTCGTAGGGGGGGCTCCAAGGAAAAAAGGTTGGGGATGACTGATCTAAACTGTTACTATATTACTATGGGACTGTGGTAGCCTAGCGGATAAGGTACTGGACTGTGGACCAGAAGGTCCATGGTTCAAATCCCACCTCTGCCAAGCTGCCACTGTTGGGTCCTTGAGCAAGGCCCTTAACCCACAATTGCTTGGTTTGTAAGACTGTACCAATTGTAAGTCGCTCTGGATAAGGGCGTCTGCTAAATGCTGTAAATGTAAATATATATATAGTATATAAACTATTATTACTATAAACTTATTCGTTGGATACTTTAGTTTAATTCTTACATATAGCATCCAGGTTTGGTCCCTCTCTGAGTCCTTGGTTCTCCCAGGTTTTCTTCCTTATAACATTTAGGGAGTTTTTCCTACGCTGGCTCACTTAGGGTCTGTAGGCCGAGATATTTCTAAAGCTGCTTTGAGACGATGCTCTTTTGTAAAAGGCGCCATAGAAAAATCTGACTTGACTTGAATTGATAGAGTTCATTTAATCAAGATTAATTGCATTCATTTTCTTGCTCTTATATGTTTTTAGACAGCCATAACAGCGAACAGTAGAAGCTTCTTAAGGCATGTGCTGCATGTGTGGACACCGAAATCCATGGCTGCTCAAGTCCCTTCTAGAAAATGGTGCAGAACTTGTACCCTCGCCCTAGGAGAGAACTCAAAGGTCAGGCTTGGGATTGCTACTTCAGTCTGACGAATATCAGTGGTACGAGAACAAAATATGAATTTCCCAGGGAGGAGTAACCTGTACCAGAGTCTCCAAAAACATGTGCACTTATTATAAAAGTGAATTCAGAACCTCTTCTGACCAAAACATTTCAAAAACGTATTCACTTCCATGGAACCAAAAACAGTTCAAGGTTGTGTCGCCTGGTGTCACAGGAAAACTGATTATCTTCTCAACGACACCTATCAGAGACGTAGTGACGCCAAATACCAGATCTGCCCTTTCCCTACTCTTCTTTTCCCGGTTTTGGCCAGTATTCCAGCTCTCGGTTCCATTACTGACCTCGACAGATTTCGCGGCTGCGTTATAAGCCATGCTGATATGTCAGAGTTACTGTGGTGAGAAAGTGTACCAGCTTGTGAACGCTGGACGACCCACGGTAGATTTCTGCCTTAATTCCTTATCCTTTTCGCCTCATTGCCTCTGTTCTTCTGCCCGGTCTGCTCGTCGAGGAATCTTTTGGGAAGCGCCAAGTTGTCTTTGAGAACCACCTGTTTTTGGGAGTGTGTGTGCGCTCAGAAAACCCGTACGGGCCCTTTCTCACATGCCACGCATTCCAATCCACTGTGTAAAGTTTAGCCGCAGGTTTTGTCCTTGGAGACCAGGGAAAGAGTTCTACAAACACACACACAACCTCTGTGGTCCATGGGGCCCCGTCTCACACACACACACACACACACACACACACACACACACCAAGATTCATCTAGGCGTAACCACGGTGATGTACAAAGAGAAACGAGTATCACCACCAACCAGAATAGGTGAATGCCCGCATGTATTACTAAATATAATTACCAGTTCTTTTTACTAAATGATTCATCTCAGAGCCTGTATTTTTAAACACACACACACACACACACACACACACATACCATTCTCACCTTTGTGTACACTAAGCTCTCTTGGTTAGGTTGTATCATCTATAATGCACTCAGAAGGAAGGAAAAAAGCCAGAAATCAAAAACCACCTGATTCTATTGGCGCTTATCCATTTGCGGTCCAATGGTCATGTTCTTTACACCACTTCAGACACAGCCGGGCATTGCTGCTGCCCGTTTTATGCTTGTGTGAGGCTTTTTAGGCATTGAAACCCAGTCCTTGAGTCCTTGAAGTCCTGATGAACGGTTCATGCAGTGATTTCCATAAGGTTCCATACGACAGTGCCTCAGTACCAGGTTTGGCCTGGGAGGGCTGTATATGTTAGAACATTTACAGCATTTAGCAGACGCCCTTATCCAGAGCGACTTACAATTGGTACAGTCTTACAATTATTAACCCAAGCAATTGTGGGTTAAGGGTCTTGCTCAAGGACCCAACAATGGCAGCTTTTGGCTGAGGTGGGATTTGAACCCTGGACCTTCTGGTCCATAGTCCAGTACCTTAACCACTAGGACGGGGGGGGGGGCTATGTTGTTGGGGGCTGGTGTTAATATTCCTATCTTAATAGTATTGTGCAAAAGTCTTAGTCCACCATTAGATTTGTTGTTTTAGCAATGCTGTAATGGTCATATATAACACATGGTCAATAATTGCTCCATAATCCTCCTTTCCGCTGCCCTTCATTCCAATCTTTTAGCCTTTTCACCCTGTCCCTTCTGAAAAAGTGGGTTCTTGGCTGCTACCTTTCCAAAAAGCATTCCCGATCAAACTTCTTCAGACTGTACAAAGGTCTGAAGCTGCCAGACGCTGCTATTGATCAGGTGTAAGGGGAGGTCACACTAAGTACTCACCTCTGTAGCCTGTGGAAGCTTTGTTTTGTGGTATTTTGCATACCGTGCTGCATACAAATTTTCTGGTTGTATTCTAATAGAGACTGAGAATTATGTCACATAGGGGCCTTATACCATTGCTAAAACAACAAATCTCATGGTGGCCTGAGACTTTTGCACAGTACTGTATCTATTACTTATAACAAGTTATTCAATTGGCACTCAGGTGGCACACCAGGTGTTTGCTCTGGTTTTAGTCCTGACCAGGCGTAATGCAGGCACGATTGGTCTGAGACAGTGGGGCTTGGTGGCGGGATTGGGACCCTTGTTGGCTGGGTGATGCCGCAGCATTTCAGTAGCCAAGTCAAGTCAGATTTTTTCCTATAGTGCTTTCTTACAATGGAGCATTGTCTCAAAGCAACTAACATGTTAGATTATCTTGTAATATCTACGGCCAGTCCCAAATTGAGCAAACCTAGGGCGACAGTGGCAAGGAAAAACTCCCTGAACGTTATGAGGAAGAAGCCTTGGCAGGACCAAGACTCAAAACGTGAGCCAACCTCCTTGGGTGGCGTAGATGGTGAGTGTAAGAATGAAACTAATTTATCTAGTCAAATAAGTCTTGCTACGGGGAATGGGTTGGACCAGTGGTGTCTTTGGGCCAGGTACAGTGAAGGCAGAAGGAAAAGGTATTCATGTGGCGTTTGTTTTGCAGTGCCAGCAGTACCTTCCAGCCTGGTCAGGTGCCACGCAGGTCCTTTTGCCTATGCTACTATTTACTACATTATGTTGCAGTTTAACTGACGCAGTCCGATGCATCTGAAAAGCTTATTGTCTTTACCCGAGAAGCTTGGTGCCTAAATAAATACCCACGGCGTTTGCAGAGGCCAGGTGAATAGGGTAGGAATTTGGAGACACGCCTACAGCTGACTGATGAGTTATAGCTGTCAGGGTGTTTTATTAAGTCTGTAAGTATAGACTGGCCTCTTTAAGTATAGAGAGCACGTATATCAGCCCCAAGGCTTGCACGTTTGGACACGCTGCTGGAATAAACACAGGGTCTGTGCGCGCCGGGCTGCCTCAACTGGCGCTTTGCTTGGGGGTTTTATTCGCATCAGTGTATAGGTCATACAAAAATGTCAACGTCCAGGTGAGCACCGCCGAGGCTCGTGTGAATTCCTCCTCCTGCTCTAGCACTCCATCGTTTGTTAATCTTAAGAAGCGTTAGGTTATGGAGCAGGATGGCCGATATGAAATCCCGATATGAAATCCTTATTAAACTCATAATAATAAGGGAGAATATGAATATAAAACTAAATATAATATAAAAATAAATGTATTGCACTTAAGAACAATCTGTTTCCGGAAAAAAATGTGTAAATGCTTGCAAAAAAATGCAAAAAACAGCCCCATCCCTGATGTTTGTAGTCACTCAGCAGTCCCAGTTTATGAGCTGCAAGTTTCTCTACATTTTCTGCACTACCTTTGAATATCGGTATCATGAGTGCAGATATCGGCCCGATAAATCGGTCCATCTCTAGTTATAACGCCATAAAGGTTGGACGACTGACGTCACGCAGCCCCATAAGATATAATGTTTCATTCCTTCAGAATGGAAGCAGCACAAACGAGGGTTTCTACAGCAGATTTACATTTACATTTACAGCATTTAGCAGACACCCTTATCCAGAGCGACTTACAATTGGTACAGTCTTACAACCCAAGCTATTGTGGGTGAAGGGTCTTGCTCAAGGACCCAACGGTGGCAGCTTGGCAGAGGTGGGATTTGAACCCTGGACCTTCTGGTCCAAAGTCCAGTACCTTAACCGCTAGGCTACCACAGTCCAGATCCCAGCACAAACGCAGCACAAACACACAGCAGTATTTCAGTTCTGTTTTTTTTTATCTGATAGGGGGCCAGCTTGGAAGTTTGAGTGAAAATGGTTAAGTATAACAACCAAAAGTACAATATGTAGAATAGTTGCACCTGTAAATATTAGTGGCGCTCGGGAAAGACCGCAACAAACAAAATGGCATCCGATCCGCTCGGTCTCCACATTGTGTAAGAATATCGGTGTCGAGTCAGTAGTAATTTGGTTTGTACGATCGTGGCGTACCGAAAATGGAATGCGATACCTCGACTCCTCCATTGTTCTGGTCGTGAGCTGAATTGTGTTGATACTGGTCGGTTTGCTTTGAGACCAAACTTCAGAACTTCAGTACTTCAGAACCGAGGCCAAGCTCCATTTCCTCTAAAGCAGCCCTAATTTGGAATCGGTCGGTACATTAAAAGTTTCCTGCCACGTATAACGCTTTGTGCACCAAATGACACGTTAGACGAGGAGTCCCGGGCTGGCACAAACAATGAGGGCAGGGTAAGGCCGCTTAGATTACAGGAACGTCTTTAGAAGGACAATATACTGTTTACATCGTCCGGTAAACAGAGGCTAAAAATGAAACGTTTGCATTGTGGACTTTCCTGCAGTGGAATGGGGGATGCCCTTCGGTACAGGGCAGCGGCGGCACGTTACAGCGTGGGCATGTTACAGTCATGAGTGTTGAAAATGAAGAGGATTTAATCTGAGATGAGGAACTTCTTAAGATATCTATGTTTGCCCTCCACGTTTTAACTCACGCTTATCCTGAGGAGCCTGAGACAGGAATCGTGCAATTCATGACATGCAGGCGAACGCTCTCCCTTGAAGCGACACCGGTTATGGTTATGGGCCACTTTAGCCAACCAGCCCTGTGCCATCTGGTCTGAATGGGCAGTAGAGCTCCTGTGGTACAAGTCACAGATATGTTTAGTTCCTGGAGGACTGTGTCTCAGAACATCGCAGCAGTGACCATGGTGCTGCCTAGTCGCAGACCGGTCAGACTGCTCGCCATGTTAAGCGTGTTTGCCCCCTGCAATGGGCATGCGAGTGTCAGAACTGGAGGAGGTTTTCTGGGCTCATAAGGTGTCTTGCATTGCCTTACACAAAAATGCGCACACCTCTAGGGGGTATAACGTTAACAAAATGAAAATGTTCCAGATTTACGATAAATATCACGTTGTTACAAGTCGTGACGCTTGGAAATCGAATTAGTCGGTGTCGCCGGACCTGCTTTGGCGTTTCTCCTGTTTTCGTATTGTACGGATGACTCGAAAGCCTTCAAGTTCTTGACTGATGACTCAGACGAATCGAAACTCGCCTCGCTTCTGACTCGAGTCTGTTCTAAAGAGCCGATTCGGTTCAGTGACTCGTTACAGGGGGCGCCCCGCGTCAGGGATTGAGGGAGTCGATTCAGTGGAGCAGCAGAGATGCTGGCGAACGCGTAATGGCAGTATCGTGAAGGAAGAGGGCAGGGCTCGAGTTCCTCCTCCTCCTCCTCCTCCTCCTCCTCCTCCCTCTGCTTCCATCTCTCCGGTGCGTCTCTCTCTCTGCTCGTTATTCCCCTACAGCCCTTCGTGAACGCTGCATAAGGAAGGGCTCGGGACGCGCGCGTCTACGCGCCTTGAGTTTGGCACCGTGTTGGATTACCCGAATTTTCTGCTTTGGGATCGCGTCCGGATTTGCGTACGCGGTGTGCGCGTGCCCGTGTGCTGTTCCGCGTCCGTGTCCGTGAGCATGTCCGCTGCATCTCGCCAGGGTTTCGGTCTACCTGAGCGCGCCGATCTGCAGTAGCAGCAGGAGAAAGCAGGAAAATACGTTCGAACCGGACTCTAGCGGACGCGGATCTGCAGCAACCATGGGCTTCTACGGCACGCTGAAGATGATCTTCTACAAAGTGAGTACCGGTTTAAACGCTGCTGCTTTTGCCCAGACCCTCCGCCCTTGAGCTTTGCGACGGACGGATTGAATTTTTACAGAGAGGGGCGACGCGCAATTTTATGGCCACTGCGGAAAATAATCGGGATCACACCGCGTTATAAAGCGCAGGGTTTTTTCATCGCGTATACAGCAGGACTGGAATTGTATTTCTCGAAAATGAAAATATGACTGAAGCCCTTGGAGGTGTAGCGCCTTAGTCTAAACATCCCTCGGAAATATAAAGGATCGTGCACCGTTTAAAGGGTGCATCCATTTGGGGGATCCCCTATAAGATCTGTACCTACTGCAAGCGCAAACAGACCTTTTAAATCCTTGAAGCTTTAGACCTGGCATTAACCCTTTGAAACTCGTCATATTTTCGAAACCGGGGTGCAAATATACCCTAAAGGCGTGTGCATGTAGCCTATTAATCCCACGTCGGCGTGTCCGATCCCACGTTACCCGTCCAATCCGTCAGCATCGACGCACCTGCTCGTGCTGGACCCTCCTCTAAATGCAGACCCTTCCTGCCTTTCACATCCTCCCACATCGGCCCGTGGTCGCTCCTTAAAGTTTTCCCACGATGCCGTGAAACGATTTGGTCGTGCGGCAGCCCCCTCTGATCGATTCCGACTCGTAATCGCACAGCCTGGTGGCTCGGTGTATTTACAGCCCAATATCCTGTTGCTGCGTTCGATCCCTGCGTGGATGCGTTTGCGTGTGTTTGTGCGTAGGGGCGATTGTGCGTTTCCTAGAGGGAGCCGAACGACTATTGATTACCAAATGAGCTTCACAGAGCGAATCGTGGCGTGCATCTGTAAGCGCCAGGCCACGCAGGGAGTGGGCTTCGCGATTTGGAACCGTGCGTCACGAGCAGCGCTTTGCTTCGATTCTTTAACTAGCCCTGACAGAAAACGATGGGATCGCCGCATTTTTTGCTCTGAGATATGACGCAGGGCAGTTTTTGTTTAATAACTGGTCGTTCAGGCTTTGCGAAGCGAACCTCAAACAAATCAGATGATTTAAATGAATGGCGTATTTTCTTCCAGATCAAGTAGAGGGAAAAATACGGAATCGCAGTGTCATTTGCATTTCTGAAACAAATGCTGGCGCAAGTCTAGAAACACAAACAAGTCTGCAGGGAGTGCTTCTCTATTTGTAAAAAAAAACATGGACCTGGACAAGAGTTAGTCCTTCAAAAAAAATTAAAGGGAAATCCAACAAAGTGTGGCAAAAGATGTTCACAGATATCTTGTATATAAAATTTGATTCAAGTATAAACAAAGTGAACCAATTGGCATCTGGCAAAGAGATTATGCTGGAGATTTTATCTGATGCCGTTCTAATGCCAGGCGCCTGCACAGTGTGGCAAAAGATGTTGGTTGTGCAAGTATAAAGAAAACCAAATGTGGAGGTTATGAAAGTATGGCTAGACCATGGAAGACATTGAAACGTCAGGATAGTTTTTTCGCATTTTAAGAGCGAAGATCTGTTGTTTATATGGCTACCGGTGTATAACTATAGCGGAACCTCGGAATGCAAAGTTAATTGGTTCCTGAAGTCGGTTTAAACTCCGATTTGTTCGAAGTTGGAATCAAATTTCCCCATAAGAAGTAATGTAAATAGGATTAATCCGTTCCTAACCCCCAAATGCCTGTTCTATATGCCTATATTTGTATGTGGTACTGGGACTGTGGTAGCCTAGCGGTTAGGGTACTGGACTCTGGACCAGAAGGTCCAGGGTTCTAATCCCACCTCTGCCAAGCTGCCACTGTTGGGTCCTTGAGCAAAGCCCTTAACCCACAATTGCTTGGATTGTAAAATGCTGCTAAATGCTGTAAATGTAAATGTGTGTAACTAACGGATAAAGCAAAAGAACGTCATGCTATAATAATAATAATAATCAATAAAGACATGAAATAAGTGAAACTTTATAGAAACTGATGTGAATGCAGTTTTGTACAGCGGCACCACAACTCAGGGAGTGGCTGAAATCACACCCACAGACTCATATAATATAATAATAATAATATAAAATGCCTATGATCGTACCCGAGGTCGTCGTCTTTTGGGTTTCATGATGATTGGCATTCTGTATCAGTGCATTATTGCGACCGACCGGACTGGATAACGTGCATTGTGTTTGGAAGGTTGTCTTTATTTAGTCTGTCCATGTTTAAAGTTGAATTTTTGTTCGAATTTGGGACCGTTCAATGTCCGAATTCAAGTTCAAGTGGAGAGGCGTTCGAATCCCGAGGTTAAGCTGTCTGATTAAAAATGGCTTCCCTCTCAGCTACGTCACTCTGAACCTAGAACTAAAACTCGAACTAAAACCGTCCACAGTTCCACAACACGTGATAAGGGTGGTACAGTTCTAAGAACTATGAGAGTCCCTCCCTTCAGCGCTTGTTTACATGAGCTGTTGTGTCCGGGGATTAGTGTCAGAGCGAGAGCGGCGTCCCAGTCAGAGAAAGTGTTTGCGTTGGGCGGAGAGAAACCTGCGCTGAAGCTTAACTAATGAGATTCTTCTCTCATAAAAATGTGATCACTCCCGCATACGCTTAAACACACCTGCTCACCCCACAGTCACCTGACTCGGGGCGAAAAAAAGGCGTATATAAAAGCCGTTTCACTCCTGCTCCCCAAACACGGATGGTTTAATGTAATATTCATTTCACTTTACTGCCCAAGCGGATGAAGGACCGACTGTGGGTGGAGAACTGAGCAAAGGCTGATGTCTTCATTTACTAGACTTAACCGAATGAATTTAAAACAGCGCTGCATATTCCATCAGGGCTGAATTCTGGGAATGATGGGACTCGAACCCCAGTCACTGTGGTAGGGATGGTGGGCTAGCAAACTGCCCCAGTGGCAATTGAGGACCTGTTTGCTTTGGCTTTAAACTTAGTTAATAAAAAATGCATGTTTTGTACCCCTTATCCAGAGAAACTGATAGTTTTACAAGGTCTAGTCCAAGCGGCTGAGTGTTAAAGGTTCCGCTCAAGAGCCCAACTTGGTAGTGATGGCACTTGAACCGTGGGCCTTCTGGTTCTATTCACTTATTCCTTTGCCCAAAAAAGTCTCTTTCAAGAGCGTTTGGACAGGTATTGATGAAAAATCCACTCACTGAGCACTTCATTAGGACCGCCATACTCGTACTGGTTATGGCCTCCCCGTTGTAGCCCACACGCCTCAAGTCTTAACGCATTGTTTATTCTCGGACTCAAAGTCCGCGAAAAAAACAATCACACCAGGGTCAAAATCACTGGGATCACGTTATTCGGACGGTTGATTCTTTTCTTAGATTGGCGTTCCTTATGAAGTCCACTCCCAGTCACCAGGAAATGGTCTGACCAGAGTAGTGACAGGGACGGGTTTGTTCCAGTCGTGATATCTGATCCTGTAATGGAACCTGCTTCCTGCCACCTGCTGTTATCAGATTATGCAAATCTCAACAGGTCTGATAGGAACGGCCGAACACCTGAGACAATCTTTCATGCACCATCTAAAATCTGTAATGATCTGATGTCTGTTATCGAGACACGACGGCCAGTCCAGAGAATCCAGAGTATCAGTATTTTTTTAAACAATATTTATTAGTGCTTAGAATAATTATCTCCTGCTCCATCGAGCTAGCAGTTCACCTCATGTTCAGCTGCAGTCAGAGGCGTGAAGGTTTTAGTGGTGTCTCTCAGATTGTGAGGACACGTTACCTAAGTTTAGGGTTTAATGAACAGTTACGGTTTTAGGATCTTTCACTAATAAGTAGCTGAAACTGGAGCAGAGACGATTGGTTAATCGAGGAAACATCATTCGAATCAAGTCTCGAGTCTCTGGCGTGCGAGGCCAAGTTGAGTCCAGGTGGAATTGAGATTCGAGTCTGACTGACTGAGTCACTTCATGGAAGCCCAGGTCAAGTCTCAGGTTTGCGAGGCCCGGTCGAGACTCGGGAGTCCCAGATGAGTCCCGAGTGTTTGATCCCTGCTGTGAGTCCAAGTAGAATTTAGTCTCTGGTGTGCGATTTCGCGTTGAGTCACTTCATGCGAGTCCCAGTCGAGTCCAGGTTGAGGCGAGAGTTTGTGACTTGAGTCCGAGTTTAACCACTTCATGTAAGTCCTGGACAAACCGTGAGTCTCTGGCGCTCAAGTCCAGATGGAATCGGGAGTGTCTAATTTGTAAGTCTGAGTTTAGTCACTTCATGCAAGTCCCAGTTGAGTCGGGAGTGTCTGGTGTGAGTCCAGGTCGTGTTCAGAGTCTCTGGCATGACAGGCATGCGAGTCCCTGTCAAGTTGGGAGTCTCTGATTTGTAAGTCCGAGTTTAGTCACTTCATGCAAGTCCAGGTCCAGTCAAGAGTCCCTGGCGTGCGAGTCCCGGTCGAGGCGGGAGTCTCTGGTGTGAGTCTAGGTTGTGCTGAGAGTCTCTGGCGTGCGAGTCCCAGTCAAGTCGGGAGGTTCTGTCTTGTAAGTCCAGGATTGGTCACTTCATGTGAGTCCCGGTCGAGTCAGGTGTCTTTGGAGGTGCGAGTCGCGGTCGGGTCAGGAGTCTTTGGTGTGAGTTTAGGTCGAGTTGAGTCTCTGGCATGTGAGTCCCAGTTGAGTCGGGAGTCTCTGTCTTGTAAGTCCGAGTAAGTCACTTCATGTGAGTCCCAATCGAGTCGATAGTCCCTGGTGTACGTATCCTGGTCGAGTCAGGAGTCTCTGCCGTGTGAGTCCTGGGTCGAATCTGAAGTGTCTAGCATACAAGGGTGAGCTTAGACTCTGGTCTCAGTCGAGTCAGGAGTCTCTGACTTGAGTCTGAGTTTAGTGTGAATCCCAGTCAAGCCTGGTGTCCCTGCTGTCCGAGTCCAGGTCAGGTCTTGAGTCTCTGGCTTGTGAGTCTGTTTCTCAAGTCGAGTCAAGAGTCTTTGATTCAAAAGTCCATAGCTCTGGTGTTGTGTGTCTCAAAGTTGCGAAAAGTGTTTCCTCCACCGTGTGTCTGACCGTCTCGCTGTACGACACGTTTACCCTCAGCAGGACGCTTCAGGGAGCAGAAATGCTGATGCTGTAGTTTGTAGTACTTAATTAGAACCAGAGAGAAATATCGCGTGTTTCTTTTCCCTGTTATATAAAACATCTCCTATTATAAAGCCTCATAGATTTCCCCGGTGAGTTTCCACTGGGCGTGGGTTCTCGTCTGTGGTTAAGAAGTGAGACGAGGAGCCACTCCTTGCCTTGGTATTTGTTTTATTGACCTGGGCGTGATGTCCTGATCAAGGTCTTCGAACGAGGATTGAATTGCTTTTTTTTCTTGTCCTAAAATGTAATTTAATGACAGCTAATGATGAGGGATCATCCGTTTGAAGCATAGATGGGCTTGTGATCAGAATGTAGCTGGATGTGCACGTGACATGTGTTTAATCATAACAGCTCACTGGCTTTTTAGTACAGTTACAAACACAGATGTATTTAGGAATGCACACACACACACACACACACACACACACACACACACACACACACACACACACACACACCCATGAATGAGAGAGCCTTAGCGATGTCTTGATCAGAGTACTGACGTCGGTCCTCGCCCAGTATTTTCCACTCATTTGAACTGACCCATAAATGCATCTGTAGTTAACTGACACGGCCCAGATCTTACAAAGTGACCACATGACCGCTGCCCGTTACGCTTAACCTTGTTACAGAACATCATTTCAGGTCCTGGTTTGAGATCTCTATTGGATCTGTACGTACTCATACACAGAACCCTTGATCATCACAAAAAATGAAGGCTGTTCCACACAGAACGCAAAAATCCTAAATATTCGGACACCGCGTCTTTGCCCCAGTGCTGTTACATGATTCAGACGTTTCATTGCATCAACCCTATTTTTGCTTGCTCATATGTCATTAAGGACTTTAGAAAGCACTAGACAACCATGCGAACGCAGTATAAGCTTCGGCCGAATGCATTTATTCCATTCAAATTATTTAATAAACACAAAAAACACAACAGCCATTACCAGAACGGTCCGTTTGGGATCCAAAGTAGGCTCTTTGTCTCGTTAGGCACGGTTAGTATCGCCTTAATCTCGCTCCTGTCACAAATAAACAAATAATTGAACATACAAGCATTAGGCACTTTTGTTAAATGCAATTGGTTGTTGCCATGCCGATACCATCGGTGACAATGATTGGTCAGTGAGTTTTTATTGCCGACAAAAGTTCAAAATACGAATTTTCAAACATTAAAACTTTCAAATTTGGCATTTTCGCCATCTGGTGTGGAAGATACCACCTTACACACAAGCTCAAATAAATGTATTGTCTGAATCCCTACTGCAAATTGCATGAAGTGTCTTAATGTGTCTTAATTACTTTTACATTATTTATTTATTTATTTATTTATTTGACAAATTTCATTAATATCGTTTTTGACATTAGAATGTTATAGCAGCAATTTCATTAAATACAAAGGTGCCATTTTGCTATTGTTGGTTATTTTCTTAAAGAAAACCAGTTAAAAACCTAAAAAAAAAAGAAAATGGGGAAAAATAAAATAGAATTTGGGGGGAAAAGGGCCTTTTATAAATGTTTTTACTGTAAATATTCTTTTATATACGCCTTATTGTTCTATAACTTTAGTTCAATTCTGGTTGAACGCATGTCCCTATAAATACAAGACAACGCAGCTCTTCGTTGCTCCGGTCTGAAGTTTGCTCATGTTGTAGCCATCGCGAATAACATCAAGCTCATTAAAGTACACAGTAAATTCAGTCTCATGTCGCACGTCTCCAAATCAGATCGATCATGGACAAAAGTACTGGGACACACCTTAATCATCGAATTCAGGTCGTGTTTCATTCAGTCCCGTTGCCACTGGAGTATAAAATCACCTAAATCTTGGAGGGATAATGGTAGCCTAGCGGTTAAGGTACTGGACAATGGACCAGAAGGTCCAGGGTTCAAATCCCACCTCTGCCAAGCTGCCACTGTTGGGTCCTTGAGCAAGGCCCTTAACCCACAATTGCTTGGATTGTAAGATTGGATCTCTGGATAAGGGCGTCTGCTAAATGCTGCAAATGTAAATGTAAATAATCCTATGGGGTTGTATTTCTACTCCCCATAGTTCCAGTGAAGGGAAATCTTAATGTTTAATACCAGGACATTTTGGTTGGAACAGTTTGGGGAAGGTCGGTGGGGTGAGTTTGGTGGAGATACTTGACTGGCATGAACTGGAATGGAGATCCCAGCCATGAGTGTCTGATCTCAGAAATGCTCTTCTGGATGAATTCCCACAGACACGGTCCAACATTTTGTAGAAAGCCTTCCAGAAGCTGTTATAGGGGAACTCTATATTAATGCTGGTGGATTTAGTGACTGTAGGTCTAATGTGTGGGTGTCCCAATACTTTTGACTGAAGTCTGTCCAGAATTACAGACGTATGCAGGTGTTTGTTCTCGGATGTGGGTTTTTAGTAGAAAATGCTGGTACCACGTAAACACTTGGTTCTTTCGCCTCCGACTGTAGCGTTGGTGATATTCCGAGCAGTCTGCAGTTATAAGTACGTGGTGTCATTAGAACCACTGAATGGATTAGCCATTACTTTCTTCTGTCCGGCGAGGCCACGGTCAATAAACAAAGCCCCACCATTGTGTGTGTGTGTGTGTGTGTGTGTGTGTGTGTGTGTGTGTGTGTGTGTGTGTGTGTGTGTGTGTGGGTACGCCTCGTTTCGTTATAAACACTGTACGAAACTAAAAATAGTTTATATTCAAATGAGCCCATTTGTGTCGAGGACACTGAACCTTTGTCTCTCCGAGGAGATGCTCCGTAACCAGGCACCGAGCATTCGCCGAAAAAAGGGGGCCAGCTCTGCCCGTGTGTGCGCCGACACGGGTGCGTTCATGTGTGAAAGGGACGGGCTGGTGAGGAAGGAGGCCACTAAAGAAGAGGGCTGCTCTATTTTTCCTCTCAGACCCGATATAAATCAACCTTTCACGCCAAGCGAGCGCCCATTGATCACTGTGCTCTTTAATACTACACACACACACACACACACACACACACACACACACACACACACACACCGTCTCAGAATCCGAACAACTTCAAGGTTTGCTTTCAACTTTTAACGCTAAACCACAGTTCTTACGTATAATTAGTTTCTTCTCATGTCTGCCCTTCTGATCCCAAACATAAACCGTGTCTAGCTATAGGTTCCGACTAGAACAGCTCCCGTTCTGGTAAATATTCTCTCACACACACGGTGCATACGGCAGTTCTGGAGCCGGTTACACACCAAAATCTTCCAAAATAGTTTGAGCTTGTGTGTAAAGACGGCATTTTCCACACCAAGAAAATGCAACGTTGCCGAAAAAATGGCGAAAATGCAACGTCATTTTATTCCTTTTATCGTATCGACTCGGGACAAAGCGTATTAAAAACACTTCCTTTACCCTCTGTTGTTCCTCGGCCTCCTCGGAACCACAGAGCCGGTTTACTCCTTATGAAATGTTCAGGGGTGGTGTTAATAAAATAATAGTCATATTATTAATAATTAATAATACGTTATATTTGAGTCAAAGCTTGAGCTTGATGTGTAATTGGGACTGTGGTAGCCTAGTGGTTAAGGTACTGGACTCTGTTTATGAAGGGGGTTTGTCTGCTCTGAGGTGCTCTGAGTTTGTCGAAATACAATTTGCACAGGTTCAATACAATGACACACTCTTTCTTAGATACTCGTAGGGGGGGCTCCAAGGAAAAAAGGTTGGGAATGACTGATCTAAACTGTTACTATATTACTATGGGGCTGTGGTAGCCTAGCGGATAAGGTACTGGACTCTGGATCAGAAGGTCCAGGGTTCAAATCCCACATCTGCCAAGCTGCCACTGTTGGGTCCTTGAGCAAGACTCTTAACCCACAATTGCTTGGATTGTAAGATCGTACCAATTGTAAGTCGCTCTGGATAAGGGCGTCTGCTAAATGCTGTGAATGTAAATGTAATTAGGCCTCCTAAATCAAAAAGAAAAAACATTCGGCTCTTGTGTGAGACGCCGAAACTCTCCGTGCTCCTTTCTTTTTTCAGAAATCTCCTGTACCCGATATCAGCGTTGGCATTTTTCCATGAGCAGCAAAAGAACGTCTTTATCACTTGGAGAAGACATTTTGTTCTCACCGAAAATGTAACCAGGTGACGAAATGGAAAAAACCATCGTCGCCATGTTCTGTTTCGGTCCTAAATGTCTGCAGTTGATAGGAGGTTCTTTATCGTACTTTATAGTTCAGTACTGATCGTACCTTTGCGTTACGTTCTGCGTTCAGCCTTAACACAGTCACCACATTATGAGTTAAGGGCCAAACCGTGGACCCTTTGGTCAATAATCCAGTAGCTCAACCCTAACCTTGGTTAAAATCACTATTATAGCTTGGAAAGTCAATATAGGTTCAAATTTCCCAACACCAGAATCATATATAGGTTCCGTTTACTATTTCACTTTATTATTGTATCTGATTTTAAAAAATAACTCACGCAAAAGTTTATATATTCTACTCAAGTAGAAGCCCAAACGTATTCAAAGTAAATTAAAAGCCTTTCTGACTCCTGTCCAAGCTTATTTTTGAAGCAGGAAGCACAGATACGTAACGGTTTGTACTACAACTACGTGAATCATCTGCGGATGACCTCATCATCTGTAGCTAAGCCCAGCAACAACAGAATCAAAACATTTTCAGACACGGGGAACCAAAATGTACAAAATACTCTGGATTTTTTTTAATAAACGCTGCTTAGTCTCCCATAACTAAATGGTAATAGTCAGCAAGTCATGATCTTTAACCTCAACAGTAGTTATCGACTCTCTGAAACACTGTCACTGCGTTTTAGTCCAATAAATAGTAGCTTCAGCAAGTTTTAAGATGTTTCTTGGTTGCATTGTCATTTTTAGTATAAGCTCTTGATGTTTTGTTGAGATATTTTATTGTTCAAAAACGTAGTTTTAGCTTTAAAAAAAAGCACTGATTCATGTCTTGTTGGCTTGCTTGTTATGTTTTGAGTGTCCTTGAGCTTTGATAAGAAAGCTATCTAGTTAAACTCAACTGTAGTCGGATCAGTTTGCCAAATGCAGCTCTCTTTTTCTAATGAGGAAAGACTTTAAGTATCTCAAACTGCTTAAGATATGGTTTTCGGTACGTAATTATTAGAACAGGAGTCATTTCCAAATGGCCAGATGTTCCTGAAGCTGAAGAATGTTTTTCAAGTGCTTTTAAAAACTTTTCAAGGTCTCTCATTTGTCTCAGAAGGCCACATTTCTCTCCCTGTCATTACAGACTGCGCTGATGGCTGTCTGATGTCCTTGGTTTGTGTTTGACTGGAGTTTTTTCTTTGAATTAAAATCTGTCCTTTCTTTTGTGCTGTAGATGAAGAGGAAGTTGGACCATGGCCCTGAGGTTCGGCCGTTCCCTGCAGGCAAAAAGCCCTGTCCGAGGTAAGGAGAAAAGTTCTGGCTTCGTTACATCAGTGGTTCGGGGTGAAAATTAAGCAACCGGATCTTAAAAAAGGGAGCACAGTTATGTGCCTTCGGTACACGTGTCCTTTGTGTTATTTCAGTTTTATTTATTTTTGTTCCTTTACTACTTGAGGGTAGATTTTCCCAGCAGAAGCCTGCTAGAAGTCGGAATTCTATCATTCCGTTTCTCACGTATACACCAGCTAAAAATAACGCTACACAAGCAAACACAAGTACATATTAGAGGTTGGCTCAGCTGACGGGAGACTTTTACCGTACCTCCCTCCCTTTTTCTTTTTTTTTTTAAAGCTGGCTGAATTTAATTTTCTATCAGCATTACAATCTAAGAAGTTCCATCTCCGGGGATTAATCTGTGTTTTCTTCACTCTCCAGTTTAAAAGAAACGAGTATTGCTGAGTGAGGTCCTCGTGTACTTTAATAATCGCTCTGCTGTGTGAACCGATTTCTTTTCTGAGTGAGTTTGGTTTGGGATTCTCCACCTTAAGGCTGCTTTAGCTAATGGAGTCTCATATTTGTGCTGTTGAATTATTTGCTGGGAGAGAGATGCCTCCTGTTTGGGAATTAGAAGTAATACACCTGGGCTTGTATCCACATAAAGTCCTTAATTTGTTCTCTCATTATGTGAGAACTACCTGCTTGGAAGAACTCCGAGCTATACGAGATCCAGAGATGCTGGAATTGAATCACATTTCTCTGTCAAGGAAATTGTCAGCAGAGACTGCAGAACTTCAACATGGACCTAGAACATGAACACTGAGCACAGAGTATTAACAGAGGCCACAGAACAGCACTAGATTGTCTTCAGAGACCTTAGACATCAAAGCTACCTTAGACCTTAATCAGAGAAGATAACATTGACCTTAGAACATCAACAGATGCCATAGAACGTCTTCAGTGACCGTAGGACTTCACAGTTGGCCCTAGAGCACCAGCTGAGACATTTGAATTTAAACAGAGACTTCAGAGCGTCGCCAGAGATTTTAGAGATTCAATGGAGGCATCTGAACTTCACCAGAGCTTTTAGACCATCGACAGAGACTTTAGAGCATCAACTGAGATATTTGCTCTTCACAGGAGACATTATAGAGTCTGCTGAGACGCCATTGCGTCGCCAGAGATATAAGACATTCGATGGAGGCCTCTGAACTTCACCAGAGCCTTTAGACCATCAACAGAGACTTTAGAGCATCGGTGGAGATGTTTGAACTTCACCAGAGTCTTCAGAACCTCAGCTGAGACATTTGCTCTTCACAAGAGACTTTAGAGCATTGCCTGAGACATTTGGACATTACCAGAGGCCTTAGAGAATCTGCTGAGAATTCAGAGCGTCGCCAGAGATTTTAGAGATTCAATGGAGGCATCTGAACTTCACCAGAGCCTTTAGACCATCGACAGAGACTTTAGAGCATCGGTGGAAATGTTTGGACTTTACCAGAGTCTTTAGAACCTCAACGGAGACTTTAGAACCGCCAATTGAGACATTTGAACTTCACCAGAGACTTTAGAGCATCAACTGAGACATTTGCTCTTCACAGGAGACATTATAGAGTCTGCTGAGACGTCAGAGCGTCGTCAGAGATATAAGATCTGATGGATTTGATGGAGGCCTCTGAACTTCACCAGAGCCTTTAGACCATCGACAGAAACTTTAGAGCATTGGTGGAGATGCTGGGACTTTACCAGAGTCCTCAGAACCTCAGCTGAGACATTTGAACTTCACCAGAGACATTAGAGAGTCTTCTGAGACCTTTGAACTTGACCAAAGACTTAAGAACACTGACAGAGATGTTTGAGCTTAAACAGAGAATTTAGAGTGTCATTGGAGACATTTGGACTTTACCAGAGGCATTAGAGCATCGACTGAGACTTTAGAACTTCAACAACAACTTTGGAGCATTGACGGAGACATTTGAACTTCAACAGAGAATTCAGTGCATCCATCGAGACATTTGGACTTTACTAGAGACTTTAGAGGATCGACAGAGACTTTAGATCGCTGATTGAGACGTTTGCACTTCAGCAGAGACATCAGAGCATCAGCAGGGACTTTAGAATGTCGACAAAGGATTTAACTTACTGACGGAGACATCTGAACTTCAACACAGAATGTAGAGCATTAGTGGAGACATTTGGACTTTACTAGGGACCTTTGAGCATTGACTTTATAGCATTGATAGAGACATTTGAACGTGACCAGAGATTTTAGAGCATCATTAGGGACTGAGTTTCAGCAGAACCGAGAGTGACTTTAGATCATCTGAGCTTCACCAGAGACTTTAGAGGTCAACAGACACCTTGGTATGTTGTCAGAATCCCCAGAATACCCTGGAAATTTCAGAATTACCTAATAACTTATTTTAGTTCTATGTTTTGTTTTTGATCCTGTTCATTTTCTCTTTATTCACATCTGTATCGAGCTGTATTTAATAAAAAAAAAAGCTCACACTCTCTCTGGCTCTCTTTCTCTCTCTCAGTCCGACCGGTCTGGTTCCATATCCCTCCACCCCCACTACGTTCGGCGACTTGAGGGCGGCTAACGGCCAGGGACAGCAGAGACGCCGCATCACTTCCATCCAGCCTCCGACGGGCTTACAGGAATGGCTCCGTACCTTCCAGGTTTGTTTTAGTGCCTTAGTGCCTGTGTGAGAGACGGTGTGAAAGAGCCAGCCAGGAAAATTCCTACTCCTGCGCCATAATGACCGGTCTGCTTCAGGCAGCTGCTTGTTCACCACACAGTAGTGTTTGAATGTGGAATACCGGATCACGTTGTGATATCTGATATCTGATAAAGAAACAAGGTGCAGGTACAAGAAAAGCTTCAGATAAAAGAGGAAATGTGAGATAAAACACACGCCAGGTTCCGACACACATGCTGGAACGAGAACAATACAGCAGTTATTTAAAAATGTAAAGGTCTACCAAAGCACCGCTGGGTGTTTTGTAGGAAGGGAAATATTTCAGTAGGACAAGTCTAGGCTGGTGGCTCGGAGGAAACAGGACTTCCTGAGGGTCAAACATGTCAGGTGCAGACCTAAGTTCTGCCTAATTGGAGCCAAAATGATGGTAAGGCGGCAAAAATCTGTCTTTTTTCACACAATATTTATCACTGCTATTTTTTGTAATGGTTCTTAAGGCTAAATTGTGAACTTTATCTAATCTGATCAACGTTTCTACTCATAATGATCCTGATCCATAAAAACAAACAAACCGAGCACATAGAACTTTGTAGTTTGAGGAACTGTGGCGTTTGCACTTGATATCGCATGTAGTCTCTCATTATCTGTGGATTCACCATCCGCCCTTTCAGTTTGGAGATATTAAAGGGGAAAAGTCTAGAAATAAAATTCATCAGTGGTAAATTGAGCTCCATTCTGAGTAACTCGAAGGCTAGTGCCGTAGACAATCGCAGCCAAGATGTCATTGGCGGTAACGCACTCCCTCGAGTGTTCTGTCGATTTTATACAACAAAATTAAGACCAGACTCTGAATATGCTCTAATACCTAAATTGAAATGCGAACAAGCTTAAAGATGAAAGGAAAAAAGGATTACAACTGCAAAAAATCAAGAATAAAAAAGGGATATTCCGTCGTTTGCGTACGATTTTTGTGAGAAGAATCAGATTGACAGTGAATAAACGTGGTTACTATAGTAACGAGGGTTAACTATCAATGAAAGTCGCTTAAAACCCTCGCCTCGTCTTACGAGTCGTGCTACTGTGTTGCCAAACAAGTAGATTCTAAGGACCCGCCCCCTCTGGGCTGTTATTGGCCTGTCTGGTTGTTAATACGCCTCGGGTTGCCAGGTCAGCGTTTTTGGCGCAAGTAATAAAACGCCTTTAGTGTGACAATTCTCGTGATCTGACTCTTGTGTAAAGCTCGGATACTGATGTTTGTAACTGCATCCTAGCTTAGATTCGTTGGTCTTTAACGCTTTTATCTTCTCTGCACTTAACTTTAGCGTCTCCTCGTTAAACTATTTAATTAAGGTTCCTCTGGAACCGATCGAACATCTGGAGAAGCGCTCTAGCTTCTGTTTGTTGGTGCCGAGTAATCGTCTAAAACTCCTTCGCTGCAGGCTTGATAATTACGTTCTTAGTTACTGAACACCTAACTCGTAGTCTTAAGGGCAGAGCCTTCGCTGCCTAAATGAGGCGCTTGTCCTGACTAGCTAGCTGCAGCGCTGCAGGTGCCACTCTTAGTGGTTGGAATGGCTTTTCCTCCTTTCCACCCCCGTCCCCCCTTTTGTTTTAACACTTAAGCCCTTAAATGAGGGCCTGCCTGTGGAACGTGTCCTGGCTCAGCAGGTTCGAGCAGCCCTGTTGACTGTTGACTGTAATTAGCCCGGTTTAACCCTTCCACCGTAGCATTAGCCTGGCTGTCGCGGAGCTGCGGTCGCCCGTCCTCCCACAGATAGGCTGAGGTGTCTGCGTTACAGGGGCAATTACAGGGAACTCTGCGCAGGATGCATTAAGCTAAACGATTTCCTGCTGGCTCGGCTTAATGGTGAATGAACGGCTCTGCGGTGAGAATGCGTAAGATGAGTGAGGATTTGCGATGTACATGTTACAAAGCGCCCGCGAATGATAAAGGCATTTGCGTCAGAAGCTTATACTAATCCCTGACGGAGCGCAAGGAGTACCCTGGGGTTAGGACTGGGAACACCTCGGACCAATCTTCTTGGGCGTTTCAAAAGCTTGGGGTTGGGATTGCGACATCGACGGAGGCCTTGGAGCTTCCACAGAGACCTTAAAAATTAAACTGCGATCTTAAAGCATCACAAGAGGCCTTTGTAAGGTCGACAGCGACCTTAGAACTTCAGCAGAGGCCTAAAAACATTAACAACAAACTTAAACTTCAATGGAGACTTTAGAACAACAACTCTGACTGTAGAACATCATTAGAGGCCTTAGAACTTGAACTTTGATCTTAAACCAGTGACACTAGCAAAATTAGAACGCCATCAGAGACCTCAGAACAGCCACAGCGATCTTAGAACGTCAACGGAGGCCAAAGAGCTTCAACAATAACCATAGAACTCAAACTTGGATCTTAGAGCACCGAGAGAGACCCTGGACATTTGTCAGAGACCTCAGAACTTGAAGTGTGGTCTTAAAGCTTCAATCGAGGCCTTACAACATTGACAGAGACCGCAGAATGTCAGTAGAGACCTCAGAACGTCGTCAGACACCTCAGAACAGCCACATTGGCTGTAGAACGTTGACAAAGACCTCAGAACATCCACAGTGACCTTAGAATGTCAACGGAGGCCAAAGAGCTTCAACAATAACCATACAACTCAAACTGGGATCTTAGAGCACCAAGAGAGACCCTGGACATTTGTCAGAGACCTCAGAACTTGAAGTGTGGTCTTAAAGCATCAATCGCGGCCTTACAACATTGACAGAGACCGCAGAATGTCAGTAGAGATCTCAGAACGTCATCAGACACCTCAGAACAGCCACATTGGCTGTAGAATGTTGACAAAGACCTCAGAACATCCACAGTGACCTTAGAATGCCAACGGAGGCCAAAGAACTTTAACAATTACCGTAGGACTCGAACTGAGAGGCCTTACAACGTTGATGGAGACCACAGAACGTCCATAGGACTTCCACAGTGACCTTGGAACGCCATCAGAGCCTTTATAACATTCATGCGGACTACAGAATGTTGCCAAGGACCACAGAAATTCCACAATGTTCGTAGAAGGTCAACCCAGACCTTCGAACTCGGACTATGATCTTAAAGCTGCGACCGCAGAACATCGACAGAGACCTCGGAACATCCACAGCGAAATTAGAACGCCATCGGCGATCTTGGTACAGACAACAGAGGCCTTCAAATGTCAACCTTGACCTTAGAACCCGAAATGTGAACTTAAAGCATCGACAGAGACCTTCGACAGAGAGGTCACACTGACTGTGCCAGTTGACCTTAGAATGTCAACAGAGGCCTAAGAAAGTCCTCAGTGATATTGGAACACCCACAGTGATTTTAGAACGTCGACGGAGGACAAAGAACTTCAACAATGACTGTAGAACGTGAACTGCGATATTAAAGCATCGACAGAGGCCTTACAACTCCCATAGAACCGCCACAGTGACCTTGGAACATCATCGGGGCTTTGAGAAAAATCCATGTTGACTGCAGAATTTTGTCGGAGTCCTCAGATCTTC
>JAJAGP010003092.1:0-85126 GCA_025084515.1 Ancistrus triradiatus
TGCAGACTTACATAGCCATTAACGACAATGGCCACGTGTGCCATTCACACAGGATTGGGGAAGGGCTGCGATGGCTCCATTGTAAGATGGTGAGAGGTGTACTCTGAGGCCCCCTCCTCGGTTCAGGGATGGACATTCCCTTTTTACAAAAATGGCTTCTTTTACTCCACGTTCAAACCATCGTTCCTCCCTATCAAGGATCTGCACGTCTTCATCCTTGAAAGAGTGTCCACTGGCCTGTAGGTGGGTGTAAACCGCAGAGTCCTGACCTGATGAGGTAGCTCTTCTATGTTGTGCCATCCGTCTCGCCATTGTCGTTAATGGCCATGTTAATCTGCATATTAAACTTATCACCGGTCCCATTGTTATGCAATGGTGCTGGTACCAGTCGTTATGCAACGTGCTGCATATAAGATTGGGGAAGTTTTCCAACTGCTGAGACTGAAGAAGTCACTTAGATGAGTGATGAAACATTTCTCCAACAAAATCCATGTCCAGATGAACAGATTCAACTTCTTGGATTTTCTTACCTGGATCACTGAGCATGCATCAAGACGATCCTTTAAACTCAGTTGCGTCTCCTTTTTGTCTCACGCTACACTCACCAGCCACATTATTAGGTACACCTTGCTAGTAATGGGTTGGCTCCCATTTTGCCTTCAGAACTGCTTTAATTCCTTTTGACATAGATTACAAAAAGCTTATGCAGTTGCACCACATTTCAAAAGTGCTCTGTTGGATTGTGGAGACCATCTGAGTACAGTGAACACATTGTCACATTTAAGAAACCAATTTGAGATGACATAAACTTTGTGACATGGCATGTAGAAGATGGTGCACTGTGGTCATGGGAAAAGGATGGACATGGTCAGCAACAATACTTAAGCTGTGGCATTTAAATGATGCTTAATTGGTATTAATTGTGCCAAGAAAATATCCCCCACACCATTACACCATCACTGACAGCCTGAACCGATGAAATAAGGCAGGATGGATCTATGCTTTCATGTTGTTTATTCTGACCTGACCATCCCAATGTTGCAGTAGAAATCAAGACTCATTAAATCAGACAACATTTTTCCAATCTTCTATTGGCCAGTTTATTTTAGCCTGTGCAAATTGTAACCTTGGTTGCCTGGTCTTAGCTGAAATGAGTGGCACCTGTTGTGGGCTTCTGCTGCTGTGGCCCAGCTGCGTCAAGGTTTGAAGAGTTGTTCTTTCAGAAAAGCTCTTCTGCGTACCTCGATTGTAACGAGTGGCTATTTGAGTTAATGTTGACTTTCTATCAGCTCGAACAAGTTTTGCTTTTCTCCTCTGTCAACCCGGTCGGTGTCAGTGCAATCCTGCTGGGTGTGTGGTAAAAGTGTGTAAGCCTGGCTATGTCAGTGTCTTCTATCTATTTTCTCTTTCTTTTTATGCCCATGGAGAAGCTAAGGATGGGATCTTTAAACATTAATGGTGGTCGGGATAGGATTAAAAGAGCAGCCATTTATGAACTGATTAAACAAAGGAATTTGGACATGGTGTTCTTACAAGAAGTTCACAGTGATGTTACCAATGAGGTAGAGCTAAAGCAGTCCTTGTATGATCATTTCATTTTTTTTAGTCATGGATCTAATTTTACTGGAGGCGTGGCTATTTTACTTTCCAAAAAACTAATATCAAATAACACTCAGGTGTTTGAAATTGAAAAGGGGCGTGTTTTATTAGTTAAAGCAGAAATCCGAGGCTATCACTTTCTTTTTATTAATATTTACGCACCAAATTTGTGATTAGAACGTGTTAGTAGTTTTAAAAAAGTAAAAGAAAAGCTGGAGCAGGAAAATAATGAAGTTGTAGTAGTGATGAGAGGCGACTGGAACTGCACCTGTAATTTTTTAATGGATAGGATTGGGGAAGAACCGCACCCTCATTCTGCCCAGGTTTTAGATAACAGTTCCACCCAGTTTTGGAAGTATTCTGGATGAGGGAGTGGAGGAGGAGAGAGGACCATTTCCTTCTCTTTCAATCACAGCAGCAAGACAGGAACAGATTGAGGAGAAAGGACTCTTATTGTCTTTTAGTGAACCCAAGCTCACAAATCTGGTGAGTGCCACCAAAACGGCCTTATATGCTGTATGCGTAAAGGTCCTACATAAGAACTCTCTGATGGAACTAAAGGAGTCTAGGTGGGTGGGCCTTGTTGCCTCCAGACTCTTCCCCTAGGCGTTGTTGAAGGACCTCCAATAGAGAAACGCATTGGTGATTTGCAGTGGAGGATCATACATCGGGCCATAGCTACCAACCGTCATATCGCCCACATTGACCCCACTGTTGCTTTTGTGCACAAGAGGAGACTGTAGAGCATATGTTTTTAAAATGCACTCGCCTGATGACCATGTTTAGCTCCCTTAGGTCCTGGTTAGCTGCTCTCGGGGGTATATTGACCGATAGTCTCTTCATATTTGGTTTAAGCTACACAAAATCCAATAAGGCAAAAATTTGCCTGATAAACTTTTTATTGGGCCAAGCAAAACTTGCAATATGGGTGACTAGGAAGAACATGATAGGACAGGGGGGCACTGCTGATGTTGTTGTTATGGCGAGAACTCTGATCAGGATCCGACTAAAAATTGAATTTACTTTTCTTAAAATCACACACAAGTTGCAGGTTTTTCTGTCAATGTGGGCTATGGAGCAACTTCTGTGTACAATTGATGATGCGAGTGGTGATTTGATCCTCTCTTTTATAGTGTAGTGATGCTTTTTTCTGTGTGGTGAGCTTGTAGCTTATCATTTTAAGGATGGTTTTATTGCTCTGTTTTAAAAAATTTTTTTTATTAATTTTTATTTTTTTGTTATTTATTTGCAGATTTATTGATATTTGTGTATGTCTAACATTGTACTGTCATTAATAGAACTGTTTTATCGACACCCCATATGATGAAGTATGGATGTTTTTTTTTGACTGAATGTTAAAATAAACATCCTTGAAAGTCAAGTCTCTCCCTCTCTCTCTCTCTCTCTCTCTCTCTCTCTCTCTCTCTCTCTCTCTCTCTCAATTCAATTCAATTCAATTCAATGAGCTTTATTGGCATGACTGTCACAGTGGGTACGATATTGCCAAAGCATTGAAAGACATTGTTTTATACATATCACAAATAATAAGTAAGAAAGAATCAAACAGACAAAAAGGTACAGAATCGTAGAAAGCACTAAACAAAGGACAAAAAATTAAATTAAATTAAATTAAATTAAATCAAATAAATAACATTTTTAGAGTTTAAGCAAGAAGCCTTATTTTTGTGTGTGTGTGTGTGTGTGTGTGTGTGTGTGTGTTCGGGTGCATCACTCACTGTCTCTCTCTCTCTCTCTCTCTCTCTCTCTGCGCTATAGCGACAGACTGCTCCTTGGTTATGTGTCCAGATGTAATGCCTCCACTTTGTCCTCCTGGCACAACGATGGTTAAACGGGATACTCCCATACCTGGAGATTGCTGCAACATATACGAATGCAGACCAGGTAAGCGTATATATGCAGACCAGGTAAGCTTCTCAGAGATGTTGTACAAGAGTACTTGGCTTCTGTCTTGTGGTGCGGTATGCGATGAATGCTAGTGAATTGCTCCTGTTCCACCTGAGCACAGTGGACTATATTGTGGAGAGAAATTCTGGATGTTTGGAACATTGGTCAAGTGTGGGAGTCCACTACCTGTGAGCTGTCCTGCACACTCAGTGTTGATTAAAGGTGTCATCCTGCCGGGTCACTGTTGCCATCAACCTGGTTGGTGTGAGTGCAAACATGATGGGTGTGTGACAAAAAAGTGTCAGCCTGGTTATGTTAATGTCTTATGCAAAGCTGATGCAAACCTGGTAAGCACATAGAGCTGATTTGAGGGTTTATACCCTGTTGTACACTTTCCCCATCATCATCCACCCTCCTTGGAAGGATTAAAATGTATAATGAATTGGTGTTTGGCACCCTGTGTCATTTGCTAATATGAGTCAGTCAGTCAGTCAGTCAGTCTCCACCCCCCCCTCCCCTCTCTCTCTCTCTCTCTCTCTCTCTCTCTCTCTCTCTCTCTCTCTAGATTGTTCCTCGGTTAACTGTCCAGAAATAATTCGAGTTTGTCCTCCTGGCACACAGCCGGTTAAACGGGATACTCCCATACCTGGCGATTGCTGCAACATATACGAATGCAGACCAGGTAAGCGTATATATCGTCTCAGAGAAATTGCTGCTCTCCCATCTGAGCACAGAGGACTAAATTGTGGAGAGAAATTCTGGATGTTTTGTTGAAGTTGTGAAATACCTTTATTTTCCAACAGACTATTTATTTTTTGTAGAGAAAGTCAGGATTATTCCATAAACAAGTGTAATCATATAAAGTAAGCGTGTAGTAAAAGGCCTAATAGTGGTAGAATTTTGGACATTTTGGAAGGTATAGAAATGATTGTATGTCCTGTAGTGACTGAGGAAAAAAAGAATATCAGCTGCACATTAGCTAATACATGATAAAGATAGCAGAGATCTTTTCTGAGGGCTACAGTGGTGCTTGAAAGTTTGTGAACCGTTTAGAATGTTCTATATTTCAGCATAGACATGACCTACAACATTATCAGATTTTCACACAATTTCTAGATAACAAAAACCCAGTTAAACAAATATTGAGGAAAATGATCCAATATTACATATAGTTATATTGCATATTACAAATATTACATATGACAATCTTACATCTTGTTATATTACAATATTACAATTAGTTGTGAGTGGGCACCTTGTTTTATTTAAAGAACAGGGATCTACCAAAGTCCTTTGGTCATGCCATGATACACTTCCACAAACATGCTGTGAAGAGCAGACGTTGATAGATCCCTGTTCTTTAAATAAAACAGGGTGCCCACTCACACCTGATTGTCGTCCCAATGATTGAAAACACCTGACTCTAATTTTACCTTCAGATTAACTGCTAATCCTGGAGGTTCACATACTTTTGCCACTCACTAATATGTAATATTGGATCATTTTCCTCAATACATAAATGACAAAGTACAATATGTTTGTCTCATTTGTTTAACTGGGTTCTCTTTATCTACTTTTAGGACTTGTGTGAAAATCTGATGATGTTTTAGGACATATTTATGCAGAAATATAGAAAATTCTAAAGGCTTCACAAACTTTCAGCCACCACTCTGTTGTGAGCCTGAATTGTGACTCGTGACTCATGATACTGTCATACGAGTTTAAGCTAGTGCACTGAACACCGAGCAATTTATTTATTTATTTTTATTTTTTGAGCCCGTGTCCCTACAGTTGTAGACTTGTAGGCTTGTGAATTGTTGCGCTACCACCCAAGCACAGACGACTAAATTGTGCAGAGGAATTGAGTTCTAGATAATTTGTTGAGGTTGTGTAATACCTTTGTTTTACTGCACACTGTATAATTTTGTAGAGATAGTCTGGATTATTCCATAAACAGGTGTATTTGTGGAAAGTATGTGTTGAGTTGGTAATCTGAAACATTTTCTACCACGTTATTGAAGTGGTAGTAATAGTAAAAGAGTTCAAACTATTTGATGAATGAACTGAGACATGGGAGGTCAGACAGCTTGATTTCTTTTCAGTACAACTGTTCAGTTTCTACTGATGATGTCCTTTGTTCACTAGGGTTGATTCGATGTGTTGTACTTTATTTGAACATGAAGATAGTCTCTGTAGTAAAAGAGGATATATTATGAGTGGCTTAATGGAGAGATGTTGTGACATTAATCGGTTTTGACCATTACATTGTGTAATCAGAGAATTTTGTCATTGGGCCTTGCTCAAAATTTGTATTCCTTAAATTTGAATATCCACTGTACCCCTGTGGATGACCTGTAGTTTCCTTTTAGGAGACTAACTCCTAATCCCAAATAGCTTTGCCTGGCTACAACTAACAAAATATATAAAATAGTTCTGAAAGTGTGATTAATGCTGTGATCAATGACAGCCAAACACATGTTCGCTTTCCCCTCTAGTCATAGACTGCTCCAGAGTGATGTGTCTGATGGCTCAAAGGTGTCCTGACGGCACAGTGCCTACTAAACCTCGCAAAATTCTCAGTGAGGGAGATTGCTGCAACCCATGGGAATGCGAACCTGGTAAATATATGAAGATCCAGTAAAAGGTTATGTAAGATTGCATGGCTTCTGAAGTGTGACGTGTCACTTCACACCCTTTTAGGGAGAACTAAATTGTCATAATTTACTAACCCTTATAGCATATAATTTATAAAATACATTTAGCAAATTTGTGTTAAAATATATTCATTTTCTTTTATTCCTACTGTTATTGTGCTTTTCTTTGACTTGTAAAATTATATCAATCAACAAAGGTCCCTAAGAAAAACATTGTTAAGGTCTAGAGTGAAATCAGGTTTATCACAGCCAAACTTAGTATCCAATGTACAGTACACTTTCCATTAAACTCAGTGGTTTGATCTGGACAATCCCAGTGTAACAGGAGATCATGAATCCCTAAATGAATTGAGAAAAGAGCATCCAGGGCCTCTGAACATTCAGACCATGAATTTATCTGGCTGAACACACTGGACAAGTGTTTTGAACATGAGTCTTTGATATTGTGTAGTGTCTGGTCAATTGTGGTACTTGTAATAATTCAGTGTTTATTTCTAATTTCTCTTTTTGTCTCTCTAAGTTTTGACAGCTTAGGTGGATCTGTCTGAATTCTCAGAAGACTGGATGTTTGGACTATAAGGTGCACTGTGGATGCCCATGTCTTGCGTGATAAGGTGCCTTTCTGGATGATGAACCAGCCCAAAACAGGAAAACCCTATTATCTAGATACAAATCATATTAATGCTTAATTTCTACAGTCAGATTGTGTCAGGTCATGTGATTAGGGATAACTTTGTTGTACTTTCATATTTCCCTGCACTTATTTGTTAAGGTGAATGTACAATTACATCTAGTATGTAATCTAGTTCTGTTGCTTGTAAATCATTACATATAATTTAGGATTAATTTTCTACAAAAGTATTGATATGTATCCTGTGCCTTTGGTTCTGTTCTAATAATGAATTAAAGATGAATTATCTTAACAATCTGATGTCATGACCAAGCTTACAGGAATCCCAATTAGTAAGGATGATAAGCATGGTGCAAAAGATTAAGGTACAGTGGTATGAAAAAAGTTTGGGCACCCCTGATAATTTTCATGATTTTAGTTTATAAATCATTGGCTGTTCAGATCAGCAACTTGAGTTAAATATATCATATAGCAGATGAACACAGTGATATTTGAGAAATGAAATGAAGTTTAGTTTTTTATAGGATTTACAGAAAAGTGTGCAGTAAATTATTCAAACAAAATTAGGCCAGGTGCATAAATTTGGGGCACCCCAACAGTGAAAAATTACAACATATATATTAGTAGATTCCTCCCCTTTTTTGGTAAAAATAAACAGCCCGCTAAACGACTTTCCTACAGCTTTCCAGTCCCCTGGATTCTGGTTTGAAGGTGCTTTGGACCATTCTTCTTTTTAGAAACATCTCCCAGTTTTTCAGTCAGGTTTGATTTTTGATGGTTTTCCGAGCATGGGGACAGCCCACATTTTTTCAGTAATATTCATGTCTTGGGGACTGAGATGGCCATTCCAGAACGTTGTAACTGGGTTCCTCTGCATGAATGCCCTTAGTAAGAGTTTTGAGCAGGTTTTTTTTGTTTGGGTTCGTTGGCCTCGTGTGTGCAACTTTGTCACTGAATTCTGTGAACATTGTTCTCAAGAATCTGGAGATATTTTAAACTGGGAATCCATGCGACCCTCAAAACTTTAACAAAGATTCCTAGTACCTGCACTTGGCCACACACACAGTCCTACAGCATGATGGAACCGGCCAGCCACGTAGCAAGTGTTTTGTCTTGGAATGCTGTGTTCTTTTCTGTTTCCTTGTTTATGTTTTTCAAATAACTCAAGTTTTAGTTTCATCATCAGTACACAGCACTTTATTCCCAAAATGAAGCTGGAATTGTGTGCCAAATGTGCTGTAGCACACCTCAAAAAGTGACTCTGTGGCGTGTTCCTGCAGAAAAAAAGCTTCTTCTGCATTACTCTCCCATAACAGCCTCTCCTTGTGTATAGTTTTTGAACGATGAACAGTGACACCATCGCACCTTGCAGCAAGATGAGGTTGTAGGTCCCCTTTTGGAGGTGGTCGGGTGTTGGCTATGACTATGAACTATGACTATCACCATCCTTCGCCTCTGCCTATCTGGAGATTTTTTCTTGGTCTCGCCACTTCGGGAAGTTCCTTAACTAGAACTGTTGCCCTGTGGGTCTTCCATTGCCTCACTATGTTCCTCACAGTGGAAACTGACAGCTGAAATCTCTGAGAGAGCCTTTCCCTTTCCCTGAACCATGATGTTGAACAACCTTTGTTTTCAGGCCATTTGAGAGTTGTTTTGAGGCTCCCATGTTACCACTCTTCAGAGAAGATGCAAAGAGGAGAAAAACTTCCAATTGGCCACCTTAACACTTTCTCATAGTTGGATTCACTTGTGTATGTAGATCAAGGGTCAATGAGCTTACAAAACAAATTTTGTGTTCCAATAATTAGTGCTAAAGGTATTCAAATGACAAAGGTGCCCAAATTTATGCACCTACCTAATTTTGTTTGAATAATTACTGCACACTTTCTGTAAAACCTATAAACTTAATTTCACTTCTCAAATATCACGGTGTTCATCTGCTATATGATATATTTACCTGAAATTGCTGAGCTGACAACCAATGATTTTTATAAAGAAAAATCATGAAAATTATCAGGGGGTGCCCAAAACTTTTTTTCATACCCACTGTGTAGTTGGCTACAACCACCACAGGATGAGGGTTCAAGCTTCAGCGAAGCCCAGGCTTGTTACGAGCTTTGGCCACATTGTAGCCCCTTTGTCCCAGGGGGGTCCACTGTTGTACTCTTTCATAAGATAGAGAGACACTGTCGGGACTCTGTGTGGTTTAGGAAGGAAAGGATGTGTCAGTTTACAGCTGTAGATTGACCCAGGGATGGATTCTTTGTCCAATTGGGATGATTTTGGCCTAATTTACAGTCAGTAATACTCCCATGAGAAACTGAGAAAATGATGGGTCAAAATTCCCAAGACCACTGTGCTTTTTTTTCTCCCGCAAACTCCGCAAATGTCTGTGGAGGGCTGCCCCAAAGAGTCCAAGCGCCATGGGCATTTTTCCCATATGTAATATAATTTTTTCTCTACCATTATATTTCTATAACTTAAACTCTCAGGGTCTTTTACAAAACCAATGTCCCTTTAGAAACCCATTCACAATGTCAAACTAAAATATCCTTTATTTATTTTATTGTTCTCCTTCTCCCCTAGGTGAGTGCTGCTCTAAGCAGAAAAAATATCTATGTACATGGGTGTGTGTAGTTCTGTTTCTGTTATGACAGGTGTTGAAAAAACAGGGAGATGCTCATAGGGACTACTTGTATTTCACAATGAATGTTCTGTCTCTGCATAAACAATAATGAAACCAGCTTTTTGGCAGAAAAGACTGTCTCTCTAACAGTGTGTTTTTTCATGGAACATGTTGAAAAGAATCTTCTATATTTTGTTTTCAGACTTTTTGTTGTTTTTGACATGGGTTTTTTTCTAGAGGCTTTTTTGATGGAAAAAAAAGTGATGGATAGAAAGGCCTAGGCTGTTCCATAAATGTGAATGTATAGTCCATCAAACAATTGGTGGACTTACACAGGCGAAAAACACTGATAATAATGAAATAATACCTCACACCTCACAATCTAATATAAAAACTAATTCCCATTTGGATAGGATTTTAAAATTACTGACATATCCTGTGTAAAAAAACTAAACCTACTACCCTCACTTATCAACTGAAGAGATCCACTCTTCATCCAGCACCCTAAGCGGAATTTGACAAAACACTTAGGGGGGGAGAGGGGACCGAGAGAGAAGTGAAAAGAGAACATGACCGCATGACAGGGGTAAACGTATGCGGAGGATATTCATATAAAAAGTTATTTTTTAATCATTTTACTTATACTTGTAGTGTAGTGTTTACTCTGACTCCACATACAAACAGGGCTTCACCATTAGAAAATTACAGTTTTTAAATACAACCTCCACTTGTGTAAAACTGTTTTTACGGGGTGTTCTGCTAAATTATCTGTTTTTTTGAATTGCGCTGTGGAGCCCTAAAATGTAAAATCATCCCAATTTACATTATATAGATTGTTGTTTGTAGAAGGGTTAAAAAAATTCGGAAGGTTGGTTTTACCAGTGCCCAAACTTGGGACAATGTTGGGTGTTTTTCCCATTAATTTCCCATTATTAGGGTATATTATTAAAAGGAGGCTCTGCAGAGTATTTTTTAGACTGACTTTGGGACAATTTAAGTCAGTGAATGTTTGCAATATGTTGATCAAGTAATTCACTCTTCAGATAGAATTAATTGACTTTTCCCTATTTACTCTGAAAGCTGGTAGGTGTGTATTCTTTTTTAGTAATTTAACAGATGCCCTTATCCAGATCGACTTACACCTGATTTACAAATCCCAAGCAACTGTTGGCGTTAAAGAGCTTTTTGTTTCAAGACCCAACAGTGGCAGTTTTTTGTTTGGCAGTCTTAAAAATAAATCTTATAGTGATAGTTCAAATAAAATAATGTTTAAAATATGCACCATCAGTCCGCCGATACACAGAGTCACTCTAGGATCTTTGAATCTACCTATTTTTTTCAAGACGCATAAGGCGCACGCACTTTAAATCCCTTTAATTTTCTCTCAAAAAATCGACAGTGCGGCCCTTTAAATGCGGTGCGTCTAATGTATAATTTAATTCTGGTTGAGCCTTCTGACCTAGAACCGATTGGTAGATTGGTACACGGGTGCTCATAAAAAATCTGTCAAAATGTTTTATTTTAGCACGGTCTGTTGTAAGTTTACGAAGCTCACGGCCCACCGTAGTCAGGAAACCATTCGCTGAGTTAATAATGGTAATGGTGGTTCGCATTAGGTTAATGTTGCATTCATTAAATTTATTTTCGAAAGCGAACGGATTTCAAACACAACGCTATCAGGTCACGCATACAACATGGACATAGAGGCAGCTGCGAGGCGAGGGGAATTTCAACATTAACAGATTCAATGATACGGAAGTTGGAGGAAGCAAGAAGACGCCGCCCTGCGCGCCAGGGTAAAGACCAAAACTGAGCTTTCCGAGGGGGAACTTAAGAGTTTTGTTTCATTTCATGCGTCTTATAGAACCGGGTGCGCGCTTTTATGGTCCGAAAGAAAAATACGGTAAGCAGGAAAGTCCTTAGCGGCACTGACACCTGAGGAGGGAGAGAGTTTACTGCCCTTCTGGTGGTGTGGGCCTTGGTATGGTGGGAACTGGAGCTGATGGACAGAAACATCTTGAGTGGAGTTGAAACAAATGAACATCTTCATGTGTGGGGGCTGGAACTGGGTACTGGATACCGCAAACACAGGGTTTGGATAGAAAACAGAAAATGTATGTTAGTTATTGATTAAGAGCACAGTCTTTGTAGTGGTATATAAACAATCATGATGCCATGCCAGATGATGGGGCATGAGACTCCGGTATGCATTAACTATAGCAGCAGCATAGCTAAAAAATGAGGGAGAAACCAGAACGGTAACACAGGCAAAAAGAGGGATCACTTGAGACAATCAGCAATCCAAACCACGGGAGGCAGGGAAGACAGCAACCCAATGTTTCCAGATTCACCAAAATAATCTTTGACTATGAAACCCCTAGCTCTGCCCCTTAGTCTTTAAAGCAAGGATTGCACAAGTCAAGATCAAGAGGACCAAATCCCAGGCCCAGCTGCACCACCCACCAATACACTCCTAGCCAAAGACAAGGTATGACAAGACAGGCAGGCCAGAACATTGGACCCCAGAAACTCCAGCCCCAGTGGACCCGAGGGGCCATGCATTCCCAGTCTAATCTAGCCAAAAGTCTGTGTAAATAAGTATGTCTCTTTGCTTAGACTTAAAATTATTTTGGTGTTGTGTCTGAAATCTCGAACTAAATTGGAAGTTTGGGACGAAAGTTTTAATTCTCACTTGGGGGTGGGGGGCATGTATGAAAAAGGCCTTTCCCCCTGGCTGTGACTTTTTTTAATAAATTCTAGGAACTAAAAAGAAGTCCTGGGGCACGCTGCGAAACAAAGTAGATAAAGCTGGATTGTAAGACCTCTAAGAGTTCACTTCAGATAATGTGGGGCCAGGCCATGTAGAGCCTTTTTTATGTGTTTTTTACAATAAGTATTTCGTGTTCGTTGTTCAATGTGGAATTTTAAACTAGTAACCAAGGTGTAGTGAAGAAGAAGAGACCGACCGATATGATCAAATTTTTTCTAGTTTCGCGTTAGCAACTCGAGCCCCCGCGCTGCATTCTGAAACTAATTGAAGTTTATTTTATAGATTTACTAGAGCAATTCAGTAAGTAAAAAGCGTTACAGTAATCCTTGAGGTTTCCAGTTGGGGTTTTTTTCTTTGCATCATTAAAAGAGAGGATAATATTTCTAAGGGTTAGCAAATATTACGTAATTGAAAGGAAGCAAAGCAATTCGAGTGATGTTTTGCTCTAATGTGCTTCATCAAAAAGGAGAGATCTGAATCAAAAAAAAACGGTGACACCTAAGTTTTTTACAGATGGACTGGGCAATACTGAACAGCCATCTAGCCATTTTTTAGGATAGATGTAGCCCCAAACCTTGTCTCTCCACAGGCCTTGGGTCCAGTAATAAACCTCAGTTTTTATTTTATCCGAGTTTAAGTAATTAGAAAAATTAAATGACACATCCAATCGTTTATTTCCTTGACACGATCCCAAATTTTGCTGATTGTTAAGGCCGTCATTTGGTTTGGCTGATATGTACAGCTGTGTATCATCTGCATAGCAGTGGAAAATAAATGCCATGTTTACGAAATAATAACTGAGCCTAGTGGCAACCATGTAAAGAGAGAATAATAACGGGGCCAATCACAGACCCCTGAAGGTACTCCATAACTTCAACTTTTCAGGAGCACAGAGCATAGATGTGTTTTACATAAACAACCTAATTACAGTCGGTTCCCAGTTAAGGATTTTTTTTTAAACTATAAGAAATTGCCAATTCCTTAACCACCTACAAGTATTGTTCAGGTAAAAATCATGATCTATAGTGTCAAATGGCTGCACTAACTTTAAATATAACAGGGACAAGAAAAAGGAACACATACATTATCTTGAGGACATTTAATAAATCATTAGTACCATAATTAATTGCTGCTTCAATACTATGATGGGGGCCTGAACTCCAGACTGAAAATGTTTTTCCATAAATACCATTACTTTGGAGGTAACTAAAGAGCTGCTGATTGATAGCTTTTTTTTCAAAGATTTTTTGGGAGAAGGGGGAAAATTGTAAGATTTAAAATTGGTCTATAATTAGAATATCACACAAGGATCAAGATTTGGCTTTTTTATTCATTCAGTGGTTTAATAACCAAGCACACGGAAGTTATTTTGGGTTCATAAACAAAGGTTTTGGTAAGGTATGGAATCTAAAATAAATTAGCAGTGGCTCTGTAATACTAGTTATCAACTCTTTTTGAGTAACATATAGGAAATTGGAATCTGATCTAATAAACACAATAAAAGATTCTAGTTTTGATTGACAGCTACTTAAAGAGATTTAAGATTGTTTGAATAGTTTGATTATTGATGTTGGAATAGTGATGAGCCATCAGGTTTTTTTGCCTGCCTAATGTTGTCTATCTTATCATTTAATGAAATCATTACTGTTGAAATTTAGCAGAACGTAGAGAGTCACTTTCTGTAAGGTTTGTAGTAGTTAATCTGGAAAGACTGTATTATTAAAGGAAATTTAAGGGATTATTCTTCTTATTATTCTCTCTATATGATGGTGCTAGCCTTTTTGTTTGCCTAATGAGTTTTGACCCCAGGCAGGAGCAGCTTATAGGGTTGAATGAAAAACATGCATGTCTAATGGTTTTTACATGCTCAAAAATGATCGGGGGTTCTGTAGGTGTATTAAATTTTAAGTCTGGTAGGTTATTAATAAATAAAATTAATAATAATAATTATAAATCCTGCTCATTGTCAAAGTGAATACTAAAATCACTTACAATTAAAAGTCTTATCTGTTGAAATTACTAAGTCAGGAAAAGAAAGTTTAGCCAAATTCCTGGAAAAGTAATTCTGAATAAGGTCCTGGAGTGGTGGTTAAATAGTAATGAGCTGAATAGAGTGTGGTTTTTTTGACATCCATAATGATGAATCAGTCACATGAAGAATCACTAATTTCAAACTAATTAGCCCTGTGTAAACACCTAGCTCTGGATTTAGAAGTAACACCTAGCTCCTTTGTGGCTACGGGCCTTCCCCACGACGTTTAGGACAAGGGCGATGAGCATCGACTGTTATCCAGGAGGTGAGGCTTCAATTAAGAGGCTAAAAATTAAATCCGGTCTTTCTAATCCCAAGTTGTTTCTGTAAGAAACAGACAGCGTGTAAGCTTTAATCATTGATCATTTTACATTTCCTTTTTTCATTTAGCCACTTCTAGATTTTTTTTCAGTATGTCTTAAAACCAATTTATTTCATTTTAAGGCATTTTTGCTGTGTACTGAATGAATGTTTTTTTAAATTTCACTGGAGATTTGTAAGCTCTCATGGCTTGTTTCTTTGTGTGGTTGCATTACATCACACAGATTTGGGGACATGGGAAAGAAAAAAAAGAATCGTTTTTGTTGTCATCAAACCAGATTTATGGAGATTTTTGGGAATTGGACATAGTTTACAGAAATTTTCTCAAATAATAATGACACTACTTACTCATGTCTCCATGTAAAACAAATTCTATTCTGAAATAGATCTTTATATTAACGTTGTGAAACTAAAACTAAAAATAAGTAAATAAATAAATAAAACAGGTGCCAAAATGAATTTCCCTTTGATGGTCCAAATTGCTGAATCTCTCACGATTGGTAAGATCCATAAATTTTTTTTTATCAAGGGGACATAAATGAGAAGAAAAGAAAAATTAGTTGGCTAAAGTAAAGGTATTCCAAATGACAAGGGTGCCCAAATTTATGCACCTGCCTAATTGTTTGTTTTTGAATAATTACTGGCACACTTTCTGTAAAACCTTTATAAACTTAAATTTCACTTCCTCAAATATCACGGTGTTCATCTTGCTATAATGATATATTTACCTGAAAAATTGCTGAGCTGGACAACCAATGATTTATAAAGAAAAAATCATGAAAATTTATCCAGGGGTGCCCAAACTTTTTCATACCACTGGTAGTAGTTGGCTACAACCAAAACAGGATGAGGGGGTTCAAGCTTCAGCCGAAGCCCTCAGCTTGTTACGAGCTTTGGGCCATTGTAAGCCTTTTGTCCAGGGTCCACTGTTGTACTCTTTCCATAGAGAGAGAGACACTGTCGAACTCTGTGTGGTTTAGAAGGAAAAGGAAAGGTGTGTCAGTTTACAGCTGTAGATTGACCAGGATGATACTTTGTCCAATGGGATGATTTGGGGCCTAATTTACAGTCAGTAATACTCCATGAGAAAAACTGAGAAAATTGATGGGTCAAAAATTCCCCAAGACCACTGTGGAAAACTCCGGCCAATTGTCTGTGGAGGGCTGCCAAAGAGTTTCCAAGCCCGCATGGGCATTTTTCAAATATGTAATATATTTTTTCTCTACCATTATATTTCTATAACTTAAAAACTCTCAGGGTCTTTTACAAACAACCAATGTTCCCTTTAGGAAACCAATTCACCAATGGTCAAAATATCCTTTATTTATTTTATTGTTTCTCTTCTTTCCCCTAGGTTGAGTGCTCTAAAGGCAGAAAAATATCTATGTACATGGGTGTGTAGTTCTGTCTGTTATGACAGTTTATTGACAGGGAGATGCTTTCACTAGGGACTACTTGTAATTCACATGATGTCCATGTCTGTCTGCCATACAACATTAATTGACCAGCTTTTGCAGGAAAGGAACTGTCCCTCTCTAACAAGTGTTTTTCATGTGATGAAAAACATGAAAGAAAAATCTCTCTTATTTTATATTTGTTTCAGACTTACTTTTTGTTTTACATGGTTTTTTTCTAGAGGCTTTTTGATGGTAAGTGGAATAGAAAGCCCTAGGCTTTCCATAAATGTGAATGTATAGGTCCATCAACAATGGTGGACTTACACAGCGAAAACACTGATAATAATGATAATACCTCACATCTCTATATAAAACTAATTCCATTTGTGATTAGGATTTAAAATTACTGACCATATCTGTGTAAAAAACTAAACTACCCTCACTTATCAACTGAAGATCCAACTTCTTCATCCAGCACCTAAGCAGGAATTGACAAACACTTAGATATTTCATATAATAAAAAGTATTTATTTTAATCAATTTTTACTTATAGTTGTTAGTGGTTTACTGACACTCCACATACAAACAGGGCTTCACCATTAGAAATTTACAGTTTAAAAATACAACTCACACTTGTGTAAAAAAACTGTTTACGGGTGTCTGCTAAAAATTATCTGTTTGAAATCGCTGTGAGCTAAAATGTAAAATCATCCCATTACATTATATAGATGTTTTGTAGAAGGTAAAAATTTCGGAGGGTCTTTTACCAGTTGCAAACTGGGACAATGTTTGGGTTGTTTTCCCCATTTAAAAGGGTATTAAAAAGAAGGGGCTGCAGAGTAATTTTTTACGGACTGACTTTGGACAAAATTTAATCAGTGAAATGTTTGCATAATGTGATCAAGTATTCACTCTTCAGATAGAATTACATTGAATTTCCTAATTTTTACTCTGAAGCTGTAGGTGTGTATTCTTTTTTTTTAGTTATTTAACAGTGATGCCCTTATCCAGAAATCGACTTACAACTGATACAATCCAAGCAACTGTGTCGTTTTAAGAGCTTTGTTGTTCAAGGACCCAACAGTGGCAAGTTTGGCAGTCCTTAAAATAAAATCTTTTTAGTGATAGTTTTTCAAATAAAAAAATGTCAAAAATAATGCACATCAGTCCGATACACAGAGTCACTCTAGGATCTTTGAATCTACCGTATTTTTCCAGACCCATAAGGCGCACTTTTTAAAATCCCTTTAATTTTCTCAAAAATCGACAGTGCGCCTTTAAATGCGGTGCGTCTGATGTATGAATTAATTCTGGTTGAGCCTTCTGACCTAGAACCGATTGTAGATGGTACACGGCACTCATAAATCTGTCAAAATGTTTTAGCACGGTCTTGCTACCTTACGAAGCTCACGGCCACCTTAGTCAGGAAACATCGCTGAGTAATACGGTATGTGCTTCACCTTTAGGGTACGTGCATTCATTCATTAATTTTTGAAGCGGATTTCAAACTCAACGCTATCAGTCACGCAGTACAACATGGTCATAGAGCAGCTGCGAGAGAATTCAACATTAACGAAGCAATGATACGAAAGTGGAGGAAGCAAGATGACGCCCTGCGCCAGGTAAAGCCAAACTGAGCTTCCGACGGAACTTAAGAGTTTTGTTCAATTTTCATGCGTCTTATAACCGGGTGCGGCTTTATGGTTCCCGGAAAAGGAAAATACGGTAAAGCAGAGGAAAGTCCATTAGCGGCAAAACTGACACCTGAGGCGGGGAGAGAGTTACTTGCCCTCTGGTTGGTGGGGTCCTTGGGTATGGTGGTGGGACTGGAGCTGATGACACAGAAAACATCTTGAGTGGGAGTTGAAAACAAATGGAAAAACATCTTCATTGTGGGGGGCTGGAACTGGTACTTGGATACCGCAACAACAGTTTGGCAGGAGAAAACAGAAATGGTGTATGTTAGTTATTGATTAAGAGCACAGTGTTTATATAAACAAATCATTGATGCCAGATGATGCATGAGACTCCGGTAGCATTAACTATAGCAGCATAGCTAAAATGAGGAGAACCAGAAGGTAACACAGGCAAGAGGGATCACTTGAGACATCAGCAACTCCACGGGAGGCAGAAGACAGCAACCCAATGTTCCAGATCACCAAAATAATCTTTGACTATGAACCCCTAGCTCTGCCCTTAGTCTAAAGCAAGGATGCACAAGTCAAGATCAAGAGGACCAAAGCCCAGGCCAGCTGCACCACCCACCATACACTCCTAGCCAAAGACAAGGTATGACAAGACAGGCAGGCCAGACATGACCCCAGACTCCAGCCCCAGTGACCCGAGCCATGCATCCCAGTCTAAATCTAGCCAAAAGTCTGTGTAAATAAGTATGTCTTTAGCCTGGACTTACAGATTTAGAGAGTGTCTGAATCTCAGACTAAAGTGGGAAGTTTATTCCATAGTTGGGGGGCCTTGTATGAGAAAGCCTTTACCCCTGCTGTGACTTTTTTAATTCTAGGGACTAAAAGAAGTCCTGCAAACGAAGTAGACGAGCTGGATTGTAAGACTCTAAGAGTTCACTCAGATAATGTGGGGCCAGGCCATGTAGAGCTTTATATGTTACAAGAAGTATTTTGTAGTCAATGTGGAATTTAACTGGTAATTGGTGTAGTAATGATAGAACAGGAGGGATATGATCAAATGTTTTAGTTTGAGTTAGCACTCAAGCCGCTGCATTCAGAAGTAAATGAAATTGACTTATAGATTTACTAGAGCATCCAGTAAGTAAAGCGTTACAGTAAACCAACCATGAGGTTATAAACACATGAACCAGTTTCTCTGCATCATTAAAAGAGAGGATATTTCTAAGTTTAGCAATATTATGTAATTGAAAGAAAGCAATTTGAGTGATGTTGCTAATGTGCACAACAAAGGAGAGATCTGAATCAAATATGAGACCTAAGTTTTTTACAGATGGACTGGGCATACTAGACAGCCATCTAGATTTAGGATAGATGTCTCTCACAGCCTTTGGTCCCACTAATAGAACTTCAGTTTTATCAGAGTTAAGTAATAGAAAATTAAATAACATCCAATCTTTTATTTCCTTTACACTGTCCTCAATTTTGTTGATTGTAAGGCTGTCATTAGGTTTGGCTGATATGTACAGCTGTGTATCACTGCATAGCAGTGGAAACTAATGCCATGTTTACGAATAACTGAGCCTAGTGGCAACATGTAAAGAGAGAATAATAACGGGCCAATCACAGACCCCTGAGGTACTCCATACTTCACTTTTCAGAGCACAGAGCATAGATGTTTTACATAAACAAACTAATACCAGTCGGTCAAGTAGGATTTAAACTAAGAAATTGCCAATTCCTTAACACCTACAGTATTGTTCAGTAAATCATGATCTATAGTGTCAAATGCTGCACTTAAATATAACAGAACAAGAAAAGAACACATACATTATCTGAGGACATTAATAAATCATTTAGTACCATAATTAATGCTGCTTCAATACTATGATGGGGCCTGAATCCAGACTGAAATGTTTCATAAATACCATTACTTTGGAGGTAACTAAAGAGCTGCTGATTGATAGCTTTTTCAAAGATTTTGGAGAGAAAATGTAGATTTAAAATTGGTCTATAATTAGATATCACACAAGGATCAAGATTGGCTTTTTATTCAGTGGTTTAATAACAGCACACGAAGTATTTGGGTTCATAAACAAAGGTAAGGTATGAATCTAAAATAATTAGCAGTGGCTCTGTAATACTAGTTATCAACTCTTTGAGTAAACATATAGGAATTGGATCTAATAAACACAATAAAAGATTCTAGTTTTGATTGACAGCTACTTAAAGAGATTAAGATTGTTGAATAGTTTGATATTGATGTTGAATAGTGATGAGCATCAGGTTTTATGCCTAATGTTGTCTATCTTATCATTAATGAAATCATTACTGTTGAAATTAAGCAGAACGTGAGAGTCACTTTCTGTAAGGTTTGTAGTTAATCTGGAGACTGTATTAAAGGGAAATTTAGGATTATTCTTATTATTCTCTATATGATGGTGCTAGCCTTTTTTGCCTAATGAGTTTGACCCAAGCAGGAGCAGCTATAGGGTTGAATGAAACATGCATTCTAATTGGTTTACATGCTCAAAATGATCGGGTTCTGTAGGTGTATTAAATTTTAAGTCTGGTAGGTTATTAATAAATAAATTAATAATAAATAAATCCTGCTCATTGTCAAAGTGAATACTAAAATCACTTACAATTAAAGTCTTATCTGTTGAAATTACTAAGCAGGAAAGAAAGTTAGCAAATTCCTGAAGTAATTCTGAATAAGGTCCTGGAGTGTGGTAAATAGTAATGAGCTGAATAGAGTGTGGTTTTGACATCCATAATGATGAATCAGTCACATGAAGAATCAGTATTTCAAACTAATTAGCCCTGTAACACCTAGCTCTGGATTTAGAAGTAACACCTAGCTCTTTGTGGCTACGCCTTCCCCACGACCGTTAGGACAAGGGCGATGAGCATGACTGTATCCAGGAGGTGAGGCTTCATTTAAGGCTAAATATTAATCCGGTCTAATCCAAGTTTCTGTAAGACAGACAGCGTGTAAGCATTTATCATTGATCATTTCATTTCCTTTTCATTTAGCCACTCTAGATTTTTCAGTATGTCTTAAACAATTTATTCATTTAAGGCATTTTTGCTGTACTGAATGAATGTTTTTAAATTTCACTGGAGATTTGTAATCTCATGGCTTGTTCTTGTGTGTGCATTACATCACACAGATTTGGACATGAAAGAATCGTTTGTTGTCAAACCAGATTTATGGAGATTTTGGAATTGGACATAGTTTATTTACAGAAATTTCTCAATAATAATGACACTACTACATGTCTCCATGTAAAACAAATTCTATCTGAATAGATCTTGATATTAACGTTGTGAAACTAAAAAATAAGTAAATAAATAAATAAAACAGGTGACAAAATGAATTTCCCTTTGATGTCCAAATTGCTGAATCTCTCACGATGTAAGATCCATATTTTTTTTATCAAGGACATAAATGAGAAGAAATATTGCACATATATTTTCAGTCTAATAAAACCTTTCCTTTACTGATACTGTTCTTATTTTGCATTATGTTTGTTATTCATTTTAGCTTACACTAACTCTTATTAATACTGGTATTATTTTAATCAAACATTTTCTAAAACAATGTTTGATTAAAATAATACCAGTATTAATAATACAAATACAAAGAAAATGTAATGCTGTATGAAAGTGTGTTCTAAATCCTGTGAATGTTACATTTGTATACATATTGGAGTGATTTTATTACTGAATGGTTCTGCAATGAGAAATGATCTGTATGGATTGGTGAAGTTCCACCCAACGTATGATGTAGACAGTTACAAATTGGCCTCATCTTTGAGGGCTGTCCCATTACAGGATTATAAAATAAGCCTCTGATCACTGGTAAGACAGGTTTTGAATGAGCATTCAAGTCAAGTTAGAGCATTGGTAAGCACAGGTTAACTGTTGTTTAAATTATTGACTCCAGAACCTCTTCATTAATATGTCTATATTTTTTCCAGCAGTACTAGATTATAATTTTCACTCAGCATGAAGGTGCTGGTAAGTCTCATTATCTTATTTCTACACAAATATACTTCTGCTGCTACTTTTCCTAAACTGTAATACTTTTACTTGCATTGTGTTGTCGCAATCTGATGTTTGCATTAATTCTTACCTCTAATGTTACTGATCATTGTTATGGCTTTTTACACTAGATGCTTTGTGTGAGCCTGATTGCAGCCCAAGCTGGTAAGCAAGATAAAGTTGTGTTAATTGCTCTCAACAAATGACCATATTTTCTATTTATACTTATTTTTTATTTTTAAATTGGACTTATTTGACATCACTTATTTATCATTTGCAGGAGCTCAAGACCTAACCAATAAGTGTAAGATCAATTTTCCAGTTTTGGGTTGTAGAGAAAGATGACTAAAATCAAGGGAAGATTATTTTGAGTATTTTGTGTTATTTTCATAGTTTCAGAACCTGCTCCCTGGACAGGTGTGTTCAGATGATGCATCCACATTTTCCTGAGGGTGCAGTACTAATTAAACGTCACATCCCTAAACCTGGAGATTGCTGGAACCCATAAGGATATAGAAAGTCCTACATCCTGATTTATCTGTGCTATAAGCTTAATTTCTGCCCATAATTTAGTCTGTCCAGATGTATTATGTACTTTAACTGATTATTTGATAGCACCCAGAGTAAAGGGGATAGCTTATGAAATTTCTGTATAACCCTTTATAAATGATGGTGTTCCTTCCTGTAGTGATTGGGGAAAAGAATTTCAGCTGCATTTTAGGTATTCTAGCTTGTGTTGAGTTCTAGGAGCTTTTAGGTGTACAGCATGAATTAAATTGTTCTGGTGTATTGCAGCAGCTTTGTGTTCAATAAAAATATCTCTCCATATGTAGTTTTATTATGTCAGAGGATTGTGGATTTGAAAATGTAAATATATTTTGAGAAATTATAAAAGAAAGATGAGTATTAAGAGTAAGATCAGTATGTTCTATGCTGGGGTTTTCATAGGAGGTGCACTTTGTCCCCATTGAACGCTGGTCTGTTCTTGGTGTTTGGTATGTCATTTACTTGTAGGAAACCCTAAACAACAAGTAAAAAGGCATTCTGAATGTGTGTTTAAAGCAGAGATCAATAAAGTCTGTTAATCACAACCAGACTCTTATCTCTATCTCTGTCTCTTTGTTATCTAGACATAGACTGTGCTCTGGTCAAGTGTGCAGCACCAGTGCCTCCAGTATGTCCTCCGGACACAGTACTGACTAGTACAACTCCCAGACCTGGAAGGTGCTGCAACCCATATGAATGCAAACAAGGTAAGCATATACAACGCCCTCCATGATTATTGGCACCCCTGGGTAAGACGTGTTCTTTGGCTTCTAATAAATTCTTTAAAAAATTATATAAAAATATTATAGGACAACAATGCAGAAAAAGAAAAATCTAAGCTTTAATTCAAGTGCCTTTATTTGGTGGGAAAAAAAGCACACAATAAGAAATAAATCTTTTGAATGAAATCATGTGTGCCACAATTATTGGCACCCCTGGTGTTAGTACTTTGTACAACCTCCTTTTGCCAACAAGACAGCACTTAATCTTCTCCTATAACTCTTCACAAGAAGGGAGAATACAGAAAGAGGGATCTTTGACCATTCCTCTTCGCTCGATCTCTCTAAATCATCCTGGGTCTTCTCCTATGCACTCTCCTCTTCAGCTCATCCCACATGTTTTCTATTGGGTTGAGGTCTGGGGACTGAGATGACCATGACAGGAGCTTGATTTTGTGCCTTGTGAATCATTTTTGAGTAGATCTGGCCACATTTTTAGGGTCATTATCTTGCTGAAAGACCCAGTGATGACCCATCTTCAGCTTTCGGGCAGAGGCCACCAGATTCTGATTCAAAATGTCCTGATATTTCAAAGAGTTCATGATCCCATGTATCCTTACAAGGTTCCCAGGTCCTTTGGAGGAGAAACAGGTCCACAGCATCACCGATCCTCCCCCATACTTAACAGTGGGCATGAGGTGTTTTTCTACGTATTCATCCTTGGTGTTACGCCAGACCCACTTAGAGCGTTTGTTGCCAAAAAGCTCTATCTTGGTCTCAGCTGACCAAAGCACACAGTCCCAGTTGAAATCCCAGTACTTGGCAAACTCCACCTGTTTACGCTTATGAGTAGAACTCAGAAAAGGCTTTCTCCCTGCATGCCTCCCTGCATCTTGTTGGCATGTAGATAGCGCCTGATGGTTGTTTGGGAGACCTCGTAACCCCAAGATGCTATCATTTGATTCAATTCTCTTACAGTGAGCTTTGGAAAACTTTTTTACTTCTCTTACCATCCTTCTCACTGTGCGTGGTGGCAAGATACACTTGCGTCCTCTTCTGGGCTAGTTTGTCACAGTTCCAGATGTTTTTAACTTTTTGATGATTGCTCTGACTGTAGATAAGGGCATCTACAGGTGAGTAGCTATTTTCTTGTAGCCATTGCCTGATTTATGAAGGTTGACACACATCTGCCTTACTTGAATAGTGTGTTCTCTTGTCTTTCCCATGTTTAAGAGTAAGTAAGAGAAATAGGCCTCTGTAACGCCATATTTATACCCCAGGGAAACAGGAAGTGATGAATTACTAATTAAAGGTTCCTAGATACTTTGATCCACTTTATAAACTACAGTAGGAATGACAAATGGTTAAAATACATTTTTTTATTTCCAAGAAATTGTTAAGGGTGCCAATAATTGTGAAAAAGTCATTTTATGGGAAATAATTATTTCTTAGTCAGGATTTTTTCTTTATTTTTTTTATTCTATTGAGTTGAAGGTTGCTTTTTTCAAATTTTTTTCAGTGAGACTATGCTTCTGCATATATATATATATATATATATATATATATATATATATATATATATATATGTCACTTAGATGAGTGAGGAAATGTTTCTCCCCCAGAAACTTAAGTCCAGATGAACTGATTCAACTTCTGGGATTTTCTCACCTGGATTACTGAGTATGCATCAAGACAGCACATTGATATGTGAGAATGAGTTATTAGAAAGGACAACAAAGAAAAACTCTATTGTTATTGGGTTGTTAATCTATCAATAGTCAAATCATAGCCCGAGATCTTTCAGCCATTGTTTTATTATATTACAGTATTGACATTTCCTTGAGTTACCCTATCTGTTTATATTGTTGGTGTGTGACACACTAAGCCCTTTGCTTGTAGGAAACAGTAACCTGCTGGTGTTGACACCAAACCACAAATAACTAGTGCAAAAGCTGTATGTGAGAGCAATCACCCCTGTCAATCATAGCCTGACATCTGTTCTTGCCTTATTCTTTCACCAGACTGCACCTTGGTCAAGTGTGGGAAGCCACGGCCTGTGAGTTGTCCTGCAGACTCAGTGTTGATTAAAGGTATCACCCTGCAGGGTCAGTGCTGCCCTCAGCCCGGGCGGTGTGAGTGCAAACCTGCTGGGTGTGTGAAGAAAAAATGTCCGCGTGGTTACAACAGCGTTCTAGTGTCCAAGGGTTCTGTCAAGCCTGGAAAATGCTGTGATGTTTACAAATGCAGACTAGGTAAGCATATGGAGCTGTAACACAGTATATAGACTATTTTATACGACATTTATTATATTGTTTTTGTAATGGTAACATTAACAAGTTTTGACCTGAAAATTGTCCAGAGTCCCGGGGGTGCTTTCGACCTGGGTCAGTTGTCAAATCAAGGCACAATTTGCTGTGCTTAAGGGATGGGAAAGGGTGCAAACCCAGGTTAGGCTTGCCACTAATGAACAGCTCAAGATCAATTGAGTTTTAGCTCCTTTAAGCTCAATTGTGTTTATGTCTCCTTTTCGTCTTAGTCTACACTCATCCGTCACAATGTTAGGTACACCTAGCTAGTAATGGGTTGAGCATAATTTTGCATTCAGAACTGCCTTAAAATTGAAACAAAATTGATTTCCATGATGATACACATGATAGCATATTGCAGCTGCTGCATATTTGTCGGCTGCTCATCCATTATGCAGTTGCACCACATTTCAAAAGTGCTCTGTTGGATTGTGGTCTGGTGACTGTGGAGACCATCTGAGTACAGGAAACCCATTGGCATGTCCAAGACACCAGTTTGAGATGACTTAAGCTTTGTGACATGGCACGTAGAAGATGGTGCACTGTGGTCATGGGAAAAGGACGGAAATGGTCAGCAACAATATATAAGCTTTAGCATTTAAATGATGCTCAATTGGTATTAAGTGTGCCAAGAAAATATCCCCCACACCATTACACCACCACCGGCAGCCTGAACCGATGAGACAAGGCAGGATGGATCTATGCTTTCATGTTGTTTATTCTGACCTGACCATCCCAGTGTTGCAGCAAAAATTGAGACTCATTAGATCAGACGTTTTTCCAATCTTCTATTCGTTGATTTTGTTCAGCCTGTGCAAATTGAAACCTCAATTGTCTAGTCATAGCTGATGTGGTCTAACACCATTACCTGGTGTGGGCTTCTGCAGCTGTAGCTCATCTGCTTCAAGGTTTGAAGAGTTGTTCTTTCAGAAATGCTCTTCTGCATAACTCGATTGTAACGAGTGGATATTTGAGCTAATGGTGACTTTCTATCAGCTCGAACAAGTCTGGTCATTCTCCTCTGATCTCTGACATCAAGGCATTTTCACCCAGAGAGCTGCCCTCATCGGATAGTTTATCTTTTCTGTTTAATAAATTGGTGTTTGGCACCCTGTGTCATTTGCATATATGCTTATATGTGTTTCTTTTCTTTGGGACTTTTTGGTAATTGCAAAATCTGTAAAAATTGTCTTACCAATGTCTTTGGAGAATGGCAATCAAAGTCACCTAATAAACGTAACACTGTCCATTTGCATGTAGGAGACAATGACCATCTAGTGTTACCACCTGAGTACAAATAAAAGCATGAAAAAGATCCTCCTATTTTCTTTTCCTCTTTCACCAGACTGCTCCATGGTCAAGTGTAAAAGGCCAATGCCTGAGAGCTGTCCTGAGGACTCAGTGTTGATTGATGATATCATCCCGTCGGGTCAGTGTTGCCGTCAACCCGGTCGGTGTGAGTGCAATGCTGCTGGGTGTGTGGTAAAAGCGTGTAAGCCTGGCTATGTCAGTGTCTTAGTGTCCCGGGGCTCAGGAACACCTGGTGGTTGCTGCGACGTATATGAATGCCAACCAGGTAAGCACATAGAGCTGATCTGAGGGGTTATACACCATTGTACACTTTCAGTACTTCCCCATCATCATCCAGCCTCCTAGGAATGACTAATATCTATAATGAACTGGTGTTTGGCAACCTGTGTCATTTGCCTATATGAGACAGTCTCTCTCTCTCTCTCTCTCTCTTTCTCTTTCTCTTTCTCTCTCTCTCTCACGCGACAGACTGCTCCTCGGTTATGTGTCCAGCTGTAATGCCTCCACTTTGTCCTCATGGCACAACACTGGTTAAACGTGATACTCCCATACCTGGGGATTGCTGCAACATATACGAATGCAGACCAGGTAAGAGTGTGTGTGCACATATATATATATATATATATATACGTGTAAATATATGTGTATATATATATATATATATATATATATATATATATATATATATATATATATATATATATATATATATATATACACAGTGTGTGTGTGTGTGTGTTGTGTGTGTGTGTGTGTGTGCGATAGGTGGCTCATCATTATTTTTCTATGTTGGGCTTTTCTTAGGAGGTGCACTTTGACCACAGTGGATAAATGTTCTGTATAATGTGGTAGCCTAGTGGATAAGGTACTGCACTATGGACCAGAAGGTCCAGAGTTCAAATCCCACCTCTGCCAAGCTGCCACTGTTGGGTCCTTGAGCAAGGCCCTTAACCCACAATTGCTTGGACTGTAAGATTATATCAATTGTAAGTCGCTCTGGATAAGGGCGTCTGCTAAATAATGTAAATGTCCATTGAATTGTTTTTCTGGTAGGAGACAATGACCAGCTAGTGTTACCGCCGGACCATAAATAAGTCTGAAAGTTTGTTTAATGCAAGACATTGATCACAAGATCACATATGTTTCATCGCAACCAGACTCTCTCTCTCTCTCTCTCTCTCTCTCTCTCTCTCTCTCTCTCTCTCTCTCACTCTCTCTTTCTGACATTAGACATGGACTGTGCCACTGTCAGGTGTTGCAGCACCAGAGCCATTAGCATGTCCTTCTGGCACAATACTGATTAACACGGTATTCCGAGACCTTGGGATTGCTGCATCAAACCCATACGAATGTATAACAGGTAAGCACATAGATCAAGTCAAGTCAGATTTATTTATATAGCACTTTTTTACAATGGAGCATTGTCTCAAAGCAACTTTACAAGTTTAGATTATCTACTAATAACTACGTCCAATCCCAAATTGAGCAAGCCTAGGGGCGACAGTGGCAAGGAAAAACTACCTGAGTTATAGGAAGAAACCTTAGGAGGACCAAGATTCAAAAAAGGGACCCAACCTCCTTGGGCGGCGTAGATGATAAATCTAACAGTGAAAACTAAAGTTATGGAGTCAAAGTTCGAATATAAAATGTGAAGTATGCACATTGACATTAAGTGGCCCGGGTATGATGGGGCTGGAGCTGATGACGGAAGCAGCTTGGACTGGAGCTACAGCAGATGAACATCATGTGTGGGGCTGGAACTGCCGGAACACAGCTCAGAGAGAGAAAAACAGAAAATGTAATTAGTTATTGATTAAGAGCCACCAGTGTCTATTAACAATCACTGATGCCATGTCAATCACTGATGCCAAGTGTAGCATGAGACCCCCGGCAGCATTAGCTATAGCAGCATAGCTAGAAAGAGGAGAACTGGTAGGTAACACAGCCAAGAGGGATCACATGAAAACATTGGCAACCTCAACGGGAGGCAGAAGCAACAGCACCCCAACGTCTCTGATCACCATAAGACTCTTTGACTATGAAACCCCAGCTCTGTCCTTATTCTAAGGCAAGGATGCATGAGTCAAGATCACGAGGACCGAAAAGCCCAGTTCAGCCAGACCGCCCACTCGACACTCCTGGCTAACGGGACAAAGCAGGCAGGCCAGACATGACTCCAGACTCCGGCCCCAGTGACCCAAGCCATGCATCCTGGTCTAAATCTAGTCAAAAGCTTGTGTAAATAGGTATGTCTTTAGCCTAGAACTTTAAACTTTGGAGAGTGTCTGAATCTCGAACGAAAGTGGGAAGTTATTCCATAGTTGGGGGGCCATGTATGAGAAAGCCTTTCCCCCGGCTGTGACTTTTTTAATTCTAGGAACTAAAAGAAGTCCTGCACCCTGCGAACGAAGTAGACGAGTTGGATTGTAAAACTCTAAGAGTTCACTCAGATAATGTGGGGCCAGGCCATGTAGAGCTTTATAAGTTATAAGAAGTATTTTGTAATCAATGCAGAATTTGACTGGTAACCAGTGCAGTGATGATAGAACAGGAGTGATATGATCAAATTTTCTAGTTCGAGTTAGCACTCGGGCAGCTGAGTTCTGAACTAACTGAAGTTTATGTATAGATTTACTAGAGCATCCATTAAGTAAGGCGTTACAGTAATCCAACCTTGAGGTTATAAACGCATGAACAAGTTTTTCTGCATCATTAAAAGAGAGGATATTTCTAAGTTTAGCGATATTACGTAACTGAAAGAAAGCAATTTGAGTGATGCTGCTAATGTGCGCATCCAAGGAGAGATCTGAATCAAACGTGACCCCTAAGTTTTTTACAGACGGACTGGGCAATACTGAACAGCCATCTAGATTTAGGATAGATGTAGCCAACCTGTCTCTCACAGCCTTGGGTCCCACTAATAGAACCTCAGTTTTATCTGAGTTAAGTAAGAGAAAATTAAAGAAACTTTAAATAGATTTTCTCTGAGAGGTAATAATGGAGTGCATGGCATCTGTGTTGAGTTGTGAATGGTATGTACAGCAGGAAGAGTGGAAAAAATCTTGAATTATGGGGAAATTCTAAATTATTTCATGGATATTTGGGTGTAAAAATTGGTGATGACTAATTCCTCACTTGTTGAAGCTATATATTGTTTTTTTATTGAGATTTTTACAATAAATACATTTCTCCATTGTCTGCTGATGTTTTCTTTTTCTTTATTTGGGATGTTTTGGTAATTGCAAGAGCTGTAAAAATTGTCTTACCAAAGTCACTGGAGACTGGTGATTGAAGTCACCTAAAAAATATAACACTGTCCCGCTGTGTGTAGGAGACAGTGACCATCTAGTGTTACCACCTGAGAACAAATAAAAGCATAAAAGAGAAATCCTTCCTCTTTCACCAGACTGCACCACGGTCAAGTGTGGGAGGCCAATGCCTGAGAGCTGTCCAAAGGACTCAGTGTTGATTGAAGGTGTCATCCTGCCGCGTCAGTGTTGCCCACAACCCGGTCGGTGTGAGTGCAAACCTGATGGTTGTGTGGTAAAAGCGTGTAAGCCTGGCTATGTCAGTGTCTTAGTGTCCCCGGCCTCAAGAACACCTGGAGATTGCTGCGACATATATGAATGCAAACCAGGTAAGCACATGGAGCTGATCTGAGGGGTTACACACCATTGTACACTTTCAGTATTTCCCCATCATCATCCACCCTCCTAGGAAGGACAAAAATGTATAATGAACTGGTGTTTGGCAACCTGTGTCTTATGCTTATATGAGATATATGAGACAGTCTCTCTCTCTCTCTCTCTCTCTCTCTCTCTCTCTCGACAGACTGCTCCTCGGTTATGTGTCCAGCTGTAATGCCTCCACTCTGTCCTCGTGGCACAACACTGGTTAAGCGTGATACTCCCATACCTGGCGATTGCTGCAACATATACGAATGCAGACCAGGTAAGAGTATGTATATGTATGTGTGTGTATATATATATATACACACACACACAGTGTGTGTGTGTGTGTGTGTGTGTGTGTGTGTGTGTGTGCGAGCCATAGGTGGATCATCATTATTTTCTATGTTTGGGTTTTCTTAGGTGGTGCACTTTGACCACAGTGGATAATGTTCTGTATAATGTGTTGGTTTTTGGTCCATTGAATCGTTTTCTAGTAGGAGACAATGACCAGCTAGTGTTACCGCCGGACCATAAATAAGTCTGAAAGTTTGTTTAATGCAGACATTGATCACGAGATCACATATGTCCATCGCAACCAGACTCTCTCTCTCTCTCTCTCTCTCTCTCTCTCTCTCTCTCTCTCTTTCTCTCTCTTTCTGACATAGACATGGACTGTGCCACTGTCAGGTGTGCAGCACCAGAGCCATTAGCATGTCCTTCTGGCACAATACTGATTAAACACGGTATTCCGAGACCTTGGGATTGCTGCAACCCATACGAATGTATAACAGGTAAGCACATAGATTTTCTCTGAGAGGTAATAATGGAGTGCATGGCATCTGTGTTGAGTTGTGAATGGTATGTACATTAGGAAGAGTGGAAAAAATCTTGAATCATGGGGAAATTCTAAATTATTTCATGGATATTTGGGTGTAAAATTGGTGATGCTTAATTCCTCACTTGTTGAAGCTATATATTGTTTTTCTATTGAGATTTTTACAATAAATACATTTCTCCATTGTCTGCTGATGTTTTCTTTTTCTTTATTTGGGATGTTTTGGTAATTGCAAGAACTGTAAAAATTGTCTTACCAAAGTCACTGGAGACTGGTGATTGAAGTCACCTAAAAAATATAACACTGTCCCGCTGTGTGTAAGAGACAGTGACCATCTAGTGTTACCACCTGAGAACAAATAAAAGCATAAAAGAGAAATCCTTCCTCTTTCACCAGACTGCACCACGGTCAAGTGTGGGAGGCCAATGCCTGAGAGCTGTCCAAAGGACTCAGTGTTGATTGAAGGTGTCATCCTGCCGCGTCAGTGTTGCCCACAACCCGGTTGGTGTGAGTGCAAACCTGATGGTTGTGTGGTAAAAGCGTGTCAGCCTGGTTATATCAGTGTCTTGGTGTCCCCGGGCTCACAAACGCCTGGAAACTGCTGCGCCATAAATGAATGCAAACAAGGTAAGCAGATAGAACTCATCTGAGGGGTTACACTTGATTGTACACTTTCATTATTTCACCATCATCATCCACCCTCCTAGGAAGGATTAAAATGTATAATGAACTGGTGTTTGGCACCCTGTGTCATTTGCTTACAGTGGGGCAAAAACGTTTTTAGTCAGCCACTGATTGTGCAAGTTCTCCTACTTAGAAAGATGAGAGAGGTCTGTAATTTTCATTACAGGTACACTTCAACTATGAGAGACAAAATCAGGAAATCATATTGTAGGATTTAAAAAAAATTAATTGTAAATCATGGCGTAAAATAAGTATTTGGTCACCCACAAACAAGCAAGATTTCTGGGTCTCACTGACCTGTAATATCTTCTTTAAGAAGCTCTTCTGTCCTCCACTCGTTACCTGTTTTAATGGTACCTGTTTGACCTCGTTATCTCTAAAATAGAAACCTGCCCACAGCCTCAAACAGTCAGACTCCAAACTCAACCATGGCAAAATCCAAAGAGCTGTCGAAGGACACCAGGAAGAAAACTGTAGACCTGCACCAGGCTGGGAAAAGTGAATCTACAATAGGCAAGCAGGTTGGTGTGAATGAATCAACTGTGGGAGCAATGGAAGACATACAAGACCACTGATAATCTCCCTCGATTTGGGGCTCCACGCAAGATCTCATCCCATGGGGTCAAAATGATCATGAGAACGGTGAGCAAAAATCCCAGAACTATACGGAGGGACCTGATGAATGACCTGCAGAGAGCTGGAACCAAAGTAACAAAGCTACCATCTGTAACACACTATGCCGAGAGAGACTCAGATCCTGCAGTGCCAGGCGTGCCCCCCTGCTTAAGCCAGTACTCCAGGCTCATCTGAAGTTTGCCAGAGAGCATATGGATGATCTAGAAGAGGATTGGGAGAATATCGTGTGGTCAGATGAAACCAAAATAGAACATTTGGTAAAAACTCAACTCGTCATGTTTGGAGGAAGAAGAATGCTGAGTTGCACCACACCTACTGTGAAGCATGGGGGTGGAAACATCATGATTGGAGCTGTTTTTCTGCAAAGGGGACAGGAAGACTGATCCGTGTTAAGGGAAAAATAAACGGGGCCATGAATCGTGAGATTTTAAGCCAAAACCTTCTTCCATCAGTGAGAGCATTGAAGATGGAACGTGGCTGGTTCTTCCAGCATGACAATGATCCCAAACACACTGCTCGGGCAACAAAGGAGTGGCTCCGTAAAAAGCATTTCAAGGTCCTGGAGTGGCCTAGCCAATCTCCAGATCTCAACCCCATAGACAATTTGTGGAGGGAGTTGAAAGTCCATGTTGCCCCAAAACATCACTGCTCTAGAGGAGATCTGCATGGAGGAATGGGCCAAAATACCAGCTACAGTTTGTGCAAACCTGGTGAAGACTTACAGGAAACGTTTGACCTTCTGTCATTGCCAACAAAGGTTATGTTACAAAGTATTTGTAACAGCGGGGCTGAGTGGGGACATAGGAGATGAGTGCAGGTTCTATTATTATAACCATACTTTAATTAATCAACATGCTGGACCCAAAACAGAGATACAGATGCTTTACCCTTAACCGAAACATAAATAACATTAACAACTCAACGTACACAAACTCAGGCATAAACGGAAACATGACAGGGCATTGCAAACAGCACCTTAACAATCAAACGCGGGCTTTACAAAACAGCACGTTAACCATCCTACATGGCTGTACAAACATAAGCGGGCTTTACCATCAGAAGTGGGCTTTACCGAGCTGACAAAATATGCACGGGCTACCGCTTTAACAAACATAATAAGGCTTAACCGCATTTTAACGAACGTAAGCGGGCTTTACCAAGCTGACCAAATATGCACGGGCTTACCGCCTTAAACTTCACGGTGATCACAATGATCCAAGGGATAAACATGAATAGAACGGAGCATACTCACCAACCGCCGCATGAAACACAAGAGATTAACTCTTCAAACATTCAAGCAATGTCCCGCATCTGAGGGAGATCTTATGCCCTGCCTAAATATGGTATGGTAGGGTATGGTATGGTATTCAGTTCATTGTCATTACACCAGTGTTGTGCCAGTTCACAGCTTTTCTGAACTAGTTCAAGTTCAGTTCATACATGCTCAAAGTGAACAGTTCACTTTCAAAGTTCACAATTTTAATTCTGAACTAGTTCAAAGTTCAGTTCATTTTACTTTTTTCGTGAGATATTCAAATAAATACTTTTTTTCACACTACAAGCTAGAAATACGTTCTTTGAAACTGCTCATTGTAGACATTTGCTCATGACACTGCAATTGTGTACGCGGCGTTGCTATCCCTACCTCGCTCTGCTGCAATTCATCACGGGTAACGTCGTGCGGAAGCCAGTATGTTATTAACTAGCCAGTATGTTAACTATTCTCAGCCGGACACTACATTGCCCGCAATGCATTGCGCACACAATGTCAAAACCATTTCTGTCTGGTGATACATGATTTAAGCGGCACCAGCGAGAATACAGGAGGGAGGAACTTTCTCTCGTTGCGTTTCAAAAGAGAAAACAGATGTCACTCAGTTTTCAATGGAAAACAAATTCCAACGTTCATTTACAGTGATGTCTGCCGTTCATGACACATAATGTGAACTAATTCACGTTCAAGTTCTTTATTTAAAAATGTGTTGCGTTCAGTTCAACGTTCACGAAAAAATGAGCGTGTTCAATGAACGTGTTCTTTTGAACTCGTTCATGCACAACACTGCATTACACATGTACAAGTACAAGGCAAAGAAATGCATTTTTAGAAGAAACAAGAAATAATGAACACATTGGGAAAGAAGGAGAACTCCTTTCAGCACACAAGCGCATAAACATAACATAGACACACAACTAGCCACTGGTTAGGGATGTGGGTATCGGGAAAAGTAACCAAAACGACAAAGCAGCCATCATGGCGCGCCCTGCAGACCCGTCCCGCCATCTTGGTGGAGTTAAGCTTAGAGTGGAGGCATTTGGTTTCGGTATGGACAAAAAGTTCTGTCAGTCCTCATTCTTGCAGCAGAAAAAGTCTGTACAAAGTCCGCGATAACACGGCAGTATACAGCGCTTACTGCCCAGAATGAAAAACAGTCCGTGGATGCGGTACGTAGCAGCAGATCCTCTGGAGGAATTTCTTATCAGCGAGGCCGTTTCTGATAACAGGGAAGCTGAGAGTAGAAATTACTTGTTTTGACTGAGCTCAAATTTTAACACTCAGAACCAATGTATCTCTGATGATTTACCTCATTTCGCAAAGCCGTTAGTTTCTCCATGATGGATTCCATGGTGCGATTAATATGGGCAGTCTGAGTTCCAACGGCTCTGCCCACCATTTCAATCAAATTGGGCAGTTTCTGGGGACCTTTGACAACTGACCCAACTCTTTTAAATTTTCCGATACATCAGGGTAACGCCTAATCCAATCAGCAGAAACCCCACAATCAAGCTCCGTATAAATAAACATCCTCGATGTCCTCCAACAAAAGAGGTGCCAGGCACATGACTCTCCACTTCCCCCACGGGTCCATCGTGTATCCTGCCATCTGTGTTCCGTCGGGGCATGTGGGTTCCCCCGAACCCGAACTTCTCGATGAGAAGATGGTGTCAATAGCGTTCAGGGACCATTTAACCAATTCCATAATTTGTTCTTTGAGGAGCAGTGCCAACGAATAGAGTAGAGTAGACGAGATAGATACAAAGAAGCCAAGCAGGAGAGATAAGGGAGCGAGGAACAGTGCGTCCGCCTTCCACGAGGGATCAGAGGGAAATAGTGTCTCGGCCACCTGCAAGTGATTCTATCAAGTGCCCTCGCTTCCCCCTTGGTTGCGCAACTATCCGGCGGTGCACCGCAAACATCATAGTCCTGTTCGCCCTCTGGAGTGCACGTAACGTCCAAATCCCGGGCGATCCATGACAGTATTGACTTGAACTTTTGTTATTGACCAAATACTTATTTTCCACCATCATGGACAATTAAATTCTTAAAAATCCTACAATGTGAGTACCTTGATTTTTTTTCTCAGTTTGTCTCTCATAATTGAAGTGTACCTATGATGAAAATTACAGACCTCTCTCATTTTTCTAAGTAGGAGAACTTGCACAATCAGTGGCTGACTAAATACCTTTTTGCCCCACTGTATATGAGACAGTCTCTCTCTCTCCACGTGTAGGAGACAGTGACCATCTAGAGAACAAACCACCTGAGAACAAATAAAAGCATAAAACAGATCCTCCTTTTTTCCCTTCCTCTTTCACCAGACTGCACCACGGTCAAGTGTGGGAGGCCAATGCCTGAGAGCTGTCCTAAGGACTCAGTGTTGATTGAAGGTATCACCCTGCCGGGTCAGTGTTGCCCTGAACTTGGTCGGTGTGAGTGCAAACCTGATGGTTGTGTGAAGAAAGAGTGTCAACCTGGTTATGTCAGTGTCTTAGTGTCCCCGTGCTCACAAACGCCTGGAAATTGCTGCGGCACATATGAATGCAAACTAGGTAAGCACATAGAGCTGATCTGACGGGTTATACCCCTTTGTACACTTTCATTATTTCCCCATCATCATCCACCCTCCTAGGAAGGATTAAAATGTATAATAAACTGGTGTTTGGCACCCTGTGTCATTTGCTTATATGAGACAGTGTCTCTCTCTCCGCGTGTAGGAGACAGTGACCATCTAGTGTTACCACCTGATAACAAATAAAAGCATGAAAGAGATCCTCCTTTTTTCCCTTCCTCTTTCACCAGACTGCACCACGGTCAAGTGTGGGAGGCCAGTGCCTGAGAGCTGTCCTAAGGACTCAGTGTTGATTGAAGGTATCATCCTGCCGGGTCAGTGTTGCCCTAAACCTGGTCGGTGTGAGTGCAAACATGCTGGGTGTGTGGTAAAAGCGTGTAAGCCTGGCTATGTCAGTGTCTTAGTGTCCCCGGCTTCAGGAACGCCTGGAGATTGCTGCGACATATATGAATGCGAACCAGGTACGCACATAGAGCTGATCTCAATATGTAATATGTTTAATATGAAATCATATAAAGTAAGCGTGTAGTAAAGGGCCTAAAATACAGTAAATGGAGAACAGCTATCTATGCATAGTGGTAATGTTTTGGACGTTTTAGAATGCATAAAAATGACTGTATGTCCTGTAGTGACTGGAAAAAAAAATAATATCAGCTGCATATTAGCTAATACTCGATAAAGATAGAAGAGGTCTTCTCTGAGGGGTATTGTGAACCTGAATCAATGTGTACTGAATCGTGACTCGTGACACATAAATTGAGTTTCTCATACAAGTTTAAGCAAGTGTTGAGTACCAAGCCATTTTTGTTTTCATTTTAGTCTGTGACACTCCAGTTATGGGCTTGTGAATTGCTGTCCTACCAACCAAGCACAGATGACTAAATTGTGGAGAGAAATTGAGTTCTAGATAATTTGTTGAGGTTGTGTAATACCTTTATTTCACCACAAACTGTATATTTTTGTAGAGATGGTCTGGATTATTCCATAAACAGGTGTATTTGTGGAAAGTATGTGTTGAGTTGGTCATCTGAAACATTTTCCACCACGTTATTGTAGAGTGGTAGCAATAGTAAAAGAGTTCAAACCATTTGATGAATGAACTGAGACACGAGAGGTCAGACAGCTTGATTTCTTTTCAGTATAACTGTTTAGTTTCTACTGATGATGTCCTTTGTTCACTAGCATGGATTCAATGTGATGTGCTTTATTTGAACATGAAGATAGTCCCTGTAGTAAAAGAGGATATTTGATGAGTGGCTTAATGGAGAAATGCTGTCACATTAATCGTTTTTTATTTAAATTGTGTAATCAGTGAAATTTGTGATTGGAACTTGCTCAAAATTTGTATTCCTTAAATTTGAATATCCACGGTACCCCTTTGGATGACCTGTAGTTTCCTTCTAGGAGACTAACTTGCTTCACAACTAGCTTTGCCTGGCTACAACTAACAAATATATAAAAGAGTTCTGAAAGTGTGATTAATGCTGAGATCAATGACAGCCAAACACATGTTCACTCCTCCCTCTAGAAGTCATAGACTGCTCCACAGTGATGTGTGCCATGCTGTTGCCTCCAAGGTGTCGTGGCGGCAGAGTGCCTACTAAATCTCGCAAAATTCTCAGTACTGGAGATTGCTGCAACCCATGGGAATGCGAACCTGGTAAGCATATGGAGATCCAGTAAAAGGTTATGTAAGATTGCATGGCTTCTGAAATGTGACGTGTCGGTCCTCACTTTTTTAGGGAGAACTAAATTGCCATCATTTTTTAACCCTAATAGCATGTTATCTATAAAATATATTTTACTAATTTATCTTAATAATTATTGATTTTCTAAGACTGGTATTATGCTTTTCTTTGACCTGTAAAATTAAATCTGGTCCTTAACTGAACATCATCAAGGTCTAGAGTGAAATCAGGTTTATCACAGCCAAACTTAGTATCCAATACACACTTTCCATCAAACTCAGTTGTTTGATCGGGACAATCCAAGTGGAACAGGAGATCGTGAAACCCTAGATGAATTGAGAAAAGAATGTCCAGGGCAGATCTGCCCCAAACTTCTGAATCTTCAGGCCATGACCCTCTCTGGTGTACCAACAGAAAGCACTGCACAAGTGTTTCCAACGTGAGTGTTAGATATTGTGTAGCATTGTGTGATACTTATAATACTCCAGTGTTTATTTCTAATTTCTCTCTTTATCTCTCTTAAATTTGACAGCTTTGGAGGCTTTGTCTGTCTGAATTCTCAACAGACGTCTAGATGTTTGGATGCCCATGTCTGGTATAAGAGGTTCCAATTCTGGATGATGAACCATCTCAAGACAGGAAAATCCAATTATCTAGATACAGATCATATTAATGCTTAACTTCTTCAGTCATATTGTGTCAGTTCATATGATTTGGGTTAAGGTTGTGCTACTTTCATATTTTCCTGCACTTACTTGTTAAGGTGAATGTTCAATTACATCTCGTATGTGATCTAGTTCTGTGGGTTGTAAATCATGACATATAATTTAGGATAAATTTTCTATGAAGGTGTTGGTATGTATCCTGTGCCTTATTTCTGTTCTAAAAATGAATTAAAGATTAATTATCTTAAAATATTTTTTGTTTTCCAATCTGTTGAACAGACTTGCAGGAATCCCATTTAGATAGGATGATAAGCACGGTGCTAAAGGTTAAGGTAGTAGGCTACAACCAAAAGAATGAGGGTTCGAGTTTCAGTCAAGCCTAGCTTATTATGAGCTCTGCCATTGTAGTCTTTCACAACAAGATCCACTTTTGCACTCTTTTCTAGAGAGAGAGATGCTCTCAAGCCCTTTGTATGTCATAGTTTAGAAGGAAACCATGTGTCAGTATACAGCCATAGACTGACCAGCATAATAACTTGTCTAATGGGATGATTTGGCCTTACAATTCCTAGACCACCTCTCATACAGCAAAAAGTACCAATGGGACGCCTTCATCTCTCTTCTTACCTGTGTCAAGGCAGTATGTTGGAGCATGGTATTTAAAAACTGGTGGATCCGTTTTAAGGCACCTTTAAGGCACCTTGGGAACTTGACGTACGTCATCCTCAGACCACGGCAAAGCACCAGTACCGGAAATACTGAAATACAATACCAGGAAGTGATACTTTTACGAGAAGTGACTGAACCACCAGTTTGGTGACTATAAGGCACGTGTATTTATTGACAGCAGGGTTTGGGTTTTGGTGGTACACTGACCTAAAACTTTACCAGCTTAATTTATTAAACAACACATATTGTTATAGTTTTGTGGTTTCCCTATGGCTGTACAACACATCTTATTATAAGTTCCAGTAAAAGTCCTTCTCTTATTTTGAAATATATGCTGCTCAAACATACTGTTGTAAAATTTAAATTTCAATAATTATATGCATTTTAATCAATGATGTGTTGTGATGTCAGTTTTCTGAATTTCATGTCATCAAATCAAATACTGGAAAGAACAAATAAAGTATGATATCATTTTGACTCAGGTGCACAAGCAGCTCCAATGCCCAACCATATACCGTACCTTCTTGTAGCCAGGTTAGATATATATGGAAAAGATATGTTCATTTTACACTCATATAATGGCTAAAATGCACTATGTAATTGTTAGTAGTATAGTTGGGAATTAATTGTCCACAATCGAGGCATTCACAATCTTTCTAGCACCAGTGTATATTGCTATGGCTAAGAGACTGATACCCTACCAAATGTCCAGTGCAGAAGCTCTTCAAATCTCATTTTGTCTTCCATTTATCCTAAGATACTGAACTTGTCAGTGTATTTACTTTTTAAATCACTGTGAACAAATGTAGATATTGGCAGTGCAAATGTGTCTGAATGAATCAGAGAGGAGAGCCAAAGTCCTTAGCTAGACTGGATGATGTTTAGTTTCTTTATACAGTATATGATCCAAATCTTAATCTCTTTAACCAAATCTTATTTAACAAGCCAGCCTTTGACTTCCCACTTACAAATTGATGGCAGCATTTATCCATCTTGATGTTTTCTGAAATTTGTGCACAAGATGACTGTGGGCATTCATTTGTCATATATGTTAGTTATAAAAAGTGTAGGCCCGCCTCAGCCATCTGATGGTGTTGTCCTACAAGACCATCACACACGTATTGCCCAAAAAATAAACAAGTTTTTCAATAAAAGACATATGTGATGCAATTATTACTAAACTACAGGGTGGTGGCATTTCTCAGCATGCTGTGGCAACCTTTGTAAACCGTTGACAAGAATTTACGTCAGAATTACACAGCTAAATCAAAAAGGACATAATGTCTGTTTTGATTTCTTCTGATAACTCGAGCACATCAGCAGTACAAGGTTGTTTTTGAGAGATTTGAAGATTCATTTAATGAGTTTGACATGAAAATCATAAGAATGAATAAATTTAATGCGAAATTTGGTTTTTTATAGGCCCACTGAATGAGTCCTTGGTATTAGATATGATATTCTATCAGGTCCCTGTCTCTGACACATTTGTATATGTTCTCATATTGCAAATTTTAACATTCATTTGTCACAATTTTGATATACTGTATGTATATGTATATATATATATATATACCAGTACATTTAAACACCCTAGATTTATCTTCTTCTTTGCATTAGTGTATCATTGGGAATGGGTTTCCTAATGTAGATTATGGTGTTAAATAATGTATACATTAAGTACAATAGCATTTTTCATATAAAACTTGATTACATGTATCGTATGTATAAAGCCTATAGCATTTTAAACAAAAATAAGAAACAGGTTACACAGATGCTTGTAAAACCTACCAGCCTCTGGTCTCTCCAGCACTGCTCCAATGCAAAGACTAGTTCTGCCAAATACTAATTTCGTCAATGATCAATGATCCTTTCAGTAAGTTTTAAACAATGTAATCATGTCATTAGTTTAGAAGTTATGTTTGCTGTACTGAATGACTGCTTTAATATTCACTGGAGATCATTTGTAATGTCATGGCTTGTTCATGTGTGTGCACTACATCACACAGATTGGGACATGAAAGAATAATTTGTTGTCAGACCAGATTTTTGTTACCGGGTTGGTTTACGAAACACCATAGGCTTTCCAGAATTGTGCAATAAATAATGGAGTTAAATTACTATTTCAGTAGTAATCACAGTACCCCATGTCTCCATGTAAAACACATTCTATCTGATTAGGGCTTTCATTACCCATGTTACCATTGTGAAACTAATAAAAAAAAAACAGGTGATAGAATGAATTTTCCCTTGATGGAGTGCTGTTGTTGAATGGTGAAATGAGAAATTTTCTGTATGGATTGATGAACTTCCACCCAATCTATGATGTGGACGATCACAACTTGGCCTCATCAGTTGAGGGCTGTCCCATTACAGGATTATAAAAGAAGCCTCTGATCACTGGTAAGACAGGTTTGGAATGAGTATTCAAGCCAAGTTAGAGCATTGGTAAGCACAGGTTATCTGTTGTTTAAAATCTTGACTGCAAAACCTCTTCATTAAATATGTTTATATTTTTTCCACCAGTACAAGACTCCAATTTTCACTCAGCATGAAGGTGCTGGTAAGTCTCATTGTCTTATTTCTACACAGATATACTACTGCTGCTACTTTTCCTAAACTGTAATACTTTTTCTTGTATTGTTTTGTCACAATCTGATGTTTGCATTAATTCTTACCTCTAATGTTACTAATCATTGTTATGGATTTTTGTCCTAGATCTTTTGTGTGATCTTGATTGCAGCCCAAGCTGGTAACCAAGATAAAGTTTTGTTAATTTCTCTAACATATGACAATATTATCTTTTTATAGTTATTTTATCTTTTTAAATAACTGAACTAATTTGATACTTTTTCTCATTTGCAGGAGCTCAAGACCTAGCTGATAAGTGTAAGATAAATTTTCCAGTTTTGAGTTGTAGAAAAATATGACCAAGATCAAGGGAAGATTGTTGTAGTGATTGTGCTCTCTATATCTGCTGACATTCTTTGGTCTTCAGTAATGTACTTGTTTGTATTTACTTGTTTGTATTTAGTACACAATAATGTACTACATTTATATTTAGATTTTATTTCTTATGTTGGAATTTTCTTAGTTTCAGTGTAAATACTATATAGGCAAAAGTGAACATTAGAAGGTTAGATTAGTGTTTGGTGTTTGGCACACTGAGCCATTTGCGTGTAGGAGGCGGTGACTAATATACAGGTGTGTCCAGGAGGTGCCGCCACATTTTCCTGAGGGTGCAGTACTGAGTAAACGTCACACCCTAAATGTGAACCCATAAGGATATAGAAAGTCATACATGCATTTTGTATTTTAACTGATTATTTGATAGCACCTGTAGTAAAGGGGATAGCTTATGAAATTTAAAAAGCTGTATAAATTGTGTTCCGTCCTGAAGTTATTTGGGAAAAGAATATCAGCTGGATTTTAGCTTATCCTAGCTAATCAAGTATTGAGTTCTAGGAGCTTTTAGGTGTGCAACATGATTTGAATTGTTCTGGTGTACTGCAGCAGCTAAGTGTTAAAAATAAAATCTGTCTTGCCATATATTGTTTTATTATGTCAGATGAAAAGAAAGATGGATCATCAGTAGTTTCTAAGCTGGAGTTTTCTTGGGAGGTGCACTTTGACCCCATTGAACACTAGTCTGTAAAATATGTTGGTGTTTGGTATCTTCTATGAGACTTCCATGAGACAATGACCAGCCAGTGTTACTACCTGACCCTACACAACACAAGTAAAAAAGTATTCTGAATGTGTGTTAAAGCAGAGATCAATAGTCTATTAATCACAACCAGACTCTTCTCACTCTCTCTGTCTCTCTGTGATCTAGACGTAGACTGTGCTCTGGTCAAGTGTGCAGCACAAAAGCCTCCAGAATGTCCTATGGGCACAGTACTGACTCATAGACCTCCCAGACCTGGAGATTGCTGCAACCTATATGAGTGCAAAAAGGGTAAGCATACACCATAGATCTTCTATGGGAGGTTATATAGAAGATATTTAGGGTCAGTACATTCTAGGAGTTCAACTCTATGCGAACCCTAGAGCTGGATAATATGACAATATGATGTCCATAAGTGAGCCAAAAATATTATCAAAATTGTTGAATTCATTTGTTGTAGGAGGTTTTAATAATTCTAATTGTAATACTTCTGCTGGAACTTAATTTAGGAAACTTATATCGTTTAAGCAAAAATGTTTTCATACATGGATTATATGATGTTTCCTGTAGGGTTCTTTAATATTAGAATTAAGGCTTTGGCCTGTTGAACATTAGTTTAGTATTTTAGAGCAGTGGCTAATTTGTTGGTGTGTGGCACACTGAGTTATTTGCTTGTAATTGCCTGTTTCCAGGTGGTGCCTCCAGATTGTTCTGAGGGCACAGTGCTGATTAAACAGCATATCCCTAAATCTGGAGATTGCTGCAACCCATAAGGATGCAGACTAAGACAACATGGACGGAAAGATTATGTAGTGGTGTATGGCTTGCGTGGTGTGGTATTCCAATAGTCCACACTAGAGAGGACTCCATTTTATTTAAAACATGCCTTCTGTTAATGGGTGTGACTGAAATCTGCAGTGCAAATGTCAAATACAATTAATTTAATTAGTTTAACAGTCTTGCAGGAGTTGAACACCATTTGCTGTCACGATGGTGTATGACATAAGTTCTCTGCTTGTTAAATGACCACAAATAAAAAATGCAGAAAAGAGTTCTGAAAGTGTGATTAATGCTGAGACCAATGACAGCCAAACACATGTTTGCTCCCCTCTCTAGAAGTCATAGACTGCTCTACAGTGATGTGTGCCATGCTGGTGTCTCCAAGCTGTCCTGAGGGCACAGTGCGTACTAAACTTCGCAAAATACTCAGTGCTGGAGATTGCTGCAACCCATACGAATGCAAACCTGGTAAGTATATGGAAATCCTTTAAAAGATGTAAGATTGCATGGTTTCTGAAATATATATCAACCAAAAAGGTCCTTGACTAAAGCATCGTCAAGGTCTAGAGTGAAATCAGTCTTATCACAGCCAAACTTAGTATCCAATATGCACTTTCCATCAAACTAAGTTGCTGTTTAATCGGAATTGTATCACAGCTTTAATTAGCTCGCTTCTAAGGGGCATGTTCACTTAATAAAAGTTGTTTTCTCTCTGTAGTTTGTTACACTCAGTGGTTTGACCGGGACAATCCCAGTGGAACGGGAGACCATGAAACCCTAAAGGAATTGAGAAAAGAGTATCCAGGGAAGATCTGCCCCAAACCTCTGAACATTCAGGCCATGACTCTCTCTGGTGTCCCGGCCGAAAACACTGGACAAGTGTTTCGAACGTGAGTGTTAGATATTATGTAGTGTATGTCTGGTTGATCGTGATACTTGTAATACTCCAGTGTTTATTTCTAATATCTCTCTTTGTCTCTTTTAGGTATGACACAGTATCCGGCTTTGCCTGTCTGAATTCTCAACAGACGTCTGGATGTTTGGACTATAAAGTGCGCTTTGGATGCCCATGCCTTGCATAATAGGTCCCTTTCTGCATGAACCTGAATTATCTAGATAAAGATCATATTAATGCTTAATTTCTACAGTCAGATTGTGTCAGTTCATGTGATTTGGGTTATGGCTGTGCTGTTTTCATAATTTCCAGCAGTGGCTTGTTGAGGTGAATGTACAATTACATCTAGTATGTGATCTAGTTCTCTGTGTTTTAAATCATTAAATATATTTTAGGATAAATTTTCTGTGACAGTGTTGCTATGTATCCTGTTCTTTCTGTGCTGTTCTAATAATGAATTAAAGATTAATCTTAAAGTGATTGTGTCTGATGTCATGACCAAACTTGCAGGAAACTTGCAGGAATTATTCAGGATCATAAGCATGGTGCTAAATGATAAGGTAGTAGGCCACAACCAGAAGGCAAAGGGGGAAGTTACAACCCCCTTAGCTCTGTTACATTAGACTTTCAAAACAGGATGCACTATTGTACCCTTTTCTAGAGATAGTCGCCGTCGTGCTCTTTGCAGATAGACCGGGATGATGACTTGATGATGACGGTTTGGCTTTTGGACCTAACTGCAAAATCTAAGTGAATTCTGCTTGCAAGCAGTCCCCTGCATAAAGTGGCAATTAAAGATGGTTTTGTGGACAGTAAGAATGAGTGCATATGTTACGTGCCCTAATCCTACACTACAAGATTGCCCCAAGATCATGTTCACTTTCATATTCAATGTCCATATAATTATTTTTCTATAAAATACACTCAGGTTATTTCACACTTCAGTGGCCCTTTAGAAAACCAATTCCAATGTCAGTTTGTTCTTCAATTATTTTAGTATTCTCTTATCTTTCAGCTGAGTGCTGAATAATTTCTATGTGCATGAACTTGTAACTGTGCACATGGTTTATACAATACTGTATGTCTGTTATGCCAGTTTATTGGGTGATGTTTATAGTGACTAAGTAATTCACATGGGTGTGTGTCTGCATAATGTAGCCCCAACACAAGCTGCACACCCAGGACCTGTTTTGCAGAAAGACTGTTTCAGGAAGTTGTTTTTTTTTTACATGAGACACAAAGGATCCTTTGTCAACATTTATTAAAACCTATTGGTATTACCTGGGGTTTTTCTACAGATTATTTTATATCAAGGACAACCCCAAATCAGAAAAAATTCAGAGTGTTTTGCTTTACATTACTGACATCCCTGTGTAAAACTAAACCAGCCTCACTGATTTCAAGCATCGACTGAAGATCCAATTCTTCATCTAGCAACTAAGCAAGAACTAACAATACGCTTACATGCTGTATTTAGTAAATTAAAAAAACCTTTTTAAATATTTTTTTCTTATAGTGTTGTATTTACTGACATCAACTAATTAGGCTTTACAATGAGAAATGACAGTTTAAAAGAATACAATTCACCTGTGTAACACTGCTTAAGGGCATCTACTAAATGCTGTTAGTATAATATAACATGCGAATTCGGAGTGATTCAGAAACGAAACCTGTCTGAAGATTACATTTATTGTTAAGTTAATTAGGTCAATTATGTAATGCGAGATTAACTGCATGAATCACTACGAGACAATGCGTAAAATCCACCCAATCTATTATACAGGTATTTGTGAATATTGTGAAGGGTTGGTACTCAATGGCATGCCTTCATCTCACTCCCTACCCGAGTCAAGGCAGTACCTTCAGAGCACAATCTTTAAAGACTGGTGGAGCCATTTCAAGGCACCTTGGAACTTTGGATGTAAAATTAGTTCCTTGATCTGATTCATTTTGGGAAGTCCAAATTTTGAAAAGAATTTAGTAAGAACTTTCATAACAATAGTTGTAGAAATCCTACGCAACCTCACAGTCTCCGAGAAGTGATTGGCAACACTCATCAATATTAGTAAACACTGATTTCACCTATTTTCAAAGCAGGCTAAAAGAAATATGGGATTATCATGGGCTAAATGCAAGACTTGCTGCTGGTACACCAAAGGTTCCACGATCTGACTCACAGATTATTCTGAATCAGCTGAAGGTGACCATTTACTTGCCCAGACCACGGCAAAATAAAAGTACCACAAGAACTGAATTCAATAACAGGAAGTGATCCTTTTAGAAGAAGAGACCGAACCAGCCAGGTACAGTACCTCTAAAGTCAAGTCAAGTCAAGTCAGATTTATTTATATAGCGCTTTTTACAATGGAGCATTGTCTCAAAGCAACTTTACAAGTTTAGATTATCTCCTAATAACTACGTCCAATGCCAAATTGACCAAGCCTAGGGCGACAGTGGCAAGGAAAAACTCCCTAGTTCTAGGAAGAAACCTTGGGAGGACCAAGACTCAAAAAGGGACCCAACCTCCTTGGGCGGCGTAGATGATAAATCTAAGAGCAAACTAAAGTCATGGAGCAATTCTGAGCAAGAGAATTAGGATTACATGCTATTTTGATTTGATGACTGTAAGGCATTTGTATTCATTGGCTACTAAATTACAGAAAATTGTTTACATGGCACAATGCAAAGTTCTACCCACTGGTTTTGAATATTATGAATGATGCCTGTAATGCCAAATATACTGGCAGGATAGCAGGGCATTATATTTCGAGTCATTAAATTGGGAATATTCAAAATATTATCTCAAACGCTTTATGCTCAGGGTCATGTGACTGGCCTCCCTTTTGTCAAGCACTATCACACAATCATGTAATCACTCTTCAGCCCAGATACAGCAACACAGACCCAAACCATGATACTACCACCACCATGTTTCACAGATGGGATAAGGTTCTTATGCTGGAATGCAGTGTTTTCCTTTCTGCAAACATAACACTTTTCTTTTAAACCAAAAAGTTCTATTTTGGTCTCATCCATCCACAAAACATTCTTCCAATAGCCTTCTGGCTTGTCCACATGATCTTTAGCAAACTGCAGATGAGCACCAATGTTCTTTTTGGAGAGCAGTGGCTCACTCCTTGCAACCCTGCCATGCCCACCATCGTTGTTCAGTGTTCTTCTGATGGTGGACTCATGAACATTAACATTAGCCAATGTGAGAGAGGCCTTCAGTTGCTTAGAAGTTACCCTGGGGTCCTTTGTGACCTCATCAACTATTACACTCCTTGCTCTTGGAGTGATCTTTGTTGGTCGACCACTCCTGGGGAGGGTAACAATGGTCTTGAATTCCCTCCATTTGTACACAGTCTATCTGACTGTGGATTGGTGGAGTTCAAACTCTTTAGAGATGGTTTTGTAACCTTTTTCAGCCTGATGAACACCAACAACTCTTTTTCTGAGGTCCTCAGAAATCTCCTTTGTTCATGCCATAATACACTTCCACAAACATGTGTTGTGAAAAGCAGACTTTAGATCCCTTTAGATCCCTTTAGATCTTTAAATAAAACAGGGTGCCCACACCTGATTGTCATCCCATTGATTGAAAACACCTGACTCTAATTTCACCTTCAAATTAACTGCTAATTCTAGAGGTTCACATACTTTTGTCACTCACTAATATGTAATATTGGATCATTTTTCACAATAAATAAATGACCAATATAATATTTTTTGTCTCATTTGTTTAACTGGGTTCTCTTTATCTACTTTTAGGACTTGTGTGGAAATCTGATGATGTTTGAGGTCATATTTATGCAGAAATACAGAAAATTCTAAAAGGTTCCCAAACTTTCAAGCACCACTGTAGATGGGACAGAATACAGAGTTGGAAGGATTAGATGGAAGTACTGTCCCTCTAAAATGTAATGAAAGTGTTTTACTGGCATAAAAAATTTTTTCATTGACAATGCTGTGTATGTTATATGCTTTTATTGCATTTTTAAGGTGAGGAAAAAGATTTACAGAACTTCCAAAGTGCCTGTACTGATGATGCTCATTTCATTTTACCCTTCTATTACTTCCTCTAAAGTATCCATGTCTGTTTAGTTAAATAAGTACCTTTTCTGAGTATTGGATGAGTCATTGCTCTCTTCTTAAATCAACTAAAAATCTGTGAGAGTAAGTACTGAAAACTCGTCTACTGAACTCCAGTGCAGGTAACAGCAATTAATTGAACAAGTAACCCCAGTGCAATGAGAAATAAACACCAACACCCCGGACTGTTTACACTTTTCAGTGTAATTTGTAGCACTTGAGTGGTGTGAAAACTCCACTGACAGTTTTTTAATTTCTGCACTGAAAGTAGATTGAATTATCGATATGTATTAAAGTGTGAAATCAATTAAATTTAGTGTATATTTACTGCATATTCACACAGTTTTCATTTGGACACACAGTGTTGATTTCAGATTTCACATTTAACTCTTACCTAATTCACTATGTGAATTTGGTTGGCTGTATCCTGTGGTTTGTATCCTGTTCTCATAAAGAATTAAGAAATGCAAGACTACTGTGTGTGTGTGTGTGTGTGTGTGTGTGTGTGTGTGTGTGTTTGCAGAAATTCCAATGATATAGGATTATAAGGATGGCGCCTAAGGTCACTGTTGGAAGTGACAACCAGAAGATTCAGAGGTTGTTGAGCAACGTTGCGGTGCATCAAGTAAATGCTGTTTTTATTAAATTACGTACTAAGGATTGCTTAATAAGAGCTCTGTCACTATAACAACAGGGTGCACTATAATTCTAAAGAGAGTAGGTGTACCATTTGTCATTGTTTAGAAGGAACAGGAATTGTCAGTGTCAAGGTACAGACAACAGAATTAAGTTATACTTTAGTTATTTTGGCTTTAGTGCATAGCTTTATTACTAAGTATTCTCAATAGGCCACAATGTACTTAATGTATATTTCTGGTGATGCACAAATCTACAGATCCTGGTTAGATCCCTATCAAGAAAATAAAATTATCCCTCTTAATATTTCTATAATTTCTCTCTCTAAGATCAATTAAACATGTCAGAGCTATGAATGTCGGCAGTAATACTTTGCTGGCAGTCTATAACTTAACAGACAGCCAGTGTACACTATTGGCTTAGCAGTTGAGGTAGTGGACTGTGGACCAGGGTTCAAATCCCACCTCTGCCACTGTTGTGTCCCCTAACCCACAACTGCTTGGATTTAACACTGTATTAGATGTAAGTTGCTCTGGCTAAGAGTGTGTGCTAAATTGGGACTGTGGTGGCCTAGTGGTTAAGGTACTGGACTATGGACCAGAATTTCCAGGGTTCAAATCCCACCTCTGCCAAGCTGCCACTGTTGGGTCCTTGAGCAAGACCCTTAACCCACAATTGCTTGGACTGTAAGACTGTATAAGTTGTAAGTCGCTCTGGTAAGAGCGTCTGCTAAATGTTGTAAATGAAATGACTAAAGGAATTAGACTGGGGGTCACATGCTAGTAGACAAATCTGCAGGATTGACTGTGAATAATGCATAATACTGTTGCATCATTTTGACTATGTTAATCAGATGATACTATGCTGGTAACAAAATAAAAGATAAAAACCCAGAAGATAAAAGATTAGTATCAACTGTTACAAAGCGTTCCTTAACTAAATCGTCATCAAGCTCCAAGATGAGATCAACTTATCACGCCCAGTCTATAACGGACTGGTTCTGACTGCTAATTAAACAACACATTACAGCTTATAACATATAATTAGGGCTTTAACTATAGCTGTTGGTCTGAGTATTTTTGTGTTTCCATTCAGTGGTTTGATTGAGACAACCTCCGTGAAATGTGAGATCATGAAACCCTGAAGTAATTGAGAAGAAACCATTGAGGTCCTGGACACTGGACAACTGTTTGAATTGTTTCCTGACTTATTTTGTAGAGCATGTTGTGTTTATGTTGATGTGATCCGTACTGTATAATTAAGACTGTATTGGCTTTCTCATAGCTATGACAAAGTATTAATCTTCGACTATGTGAGATCTCAGCAAAAGAAGACTGGAGTACAAGTGGCGCTTTGGAGGGGCATGCACTTGGCCAGTCAAGGGGCCAGTAGTAGTTACAGTGGTGCTTGAAAGTTTGTGAACCCTTTAGAATTGTCTATATTTCTGCATAAACATGACCTAAAAGTAGGTCAAGAGAACCCAGTTAAACAAATGAGACAAAACTATTTTACTTGGTTATTTATTTATTGAGGAAAATTATCCAATATTACATATTAGTGAGTGGCAAAAGTATGTGAACCTCGAGGATTACCAGTCAATTTGAAGGTGAAATTAGAATCAGGTGTTTTCAATCAATGGGATGACAATCAGGTGTGAGTGGGCACCCTGTTTTATTTAAAGAACAGGGATCTATCAAAGTCTGCTCTTCACAACACGTTTGTGGAAGTGTATCATGGTATGAACAAAGGAGATTTCTGAGGACCTCAGAAAAAGAGTTGTTGATGCAGATCAGGTTGGAAAAGGTTACAAAACCATCTCTAAAAAATGGTCTCCATGAATCCACAATCAGACAGATTGTGTACAAATGGAGGAAATTCAAGACCATTGTTATCCTCCCCAGGAGTGGTCGACCAACAAAGATCCAAGTGCAAGGCGTGTAATAGTTGGCGAGGTCACAAAGACCCCAGGGTAACTTCTAAGCAACTGAAGGCCTCTCTCAAATTGGCTAATATGAATGTTCATGAGGCCACCAACAGAAGAACACTGAACATGTGTGCATTGCAGGGTTGTAAGGAGAAAGTCAAAAACAACAAAAAAAAGAACATTGCTGATCGTCTGCAGTTTGTTAAAATCACATGGACAAGCCAGGAGGCTATTGGAAGAATGTTTTATATATACAAATTTTTGGTATAAAAGAAAAGCGTTATGATTAGAGAAAGGAAAACACTGCATTTCAGCATAAGAATCTCATTCCATCTGTGAAACATGGTGGTGGTAGTATCATGGTTTGGGTCTGTTTTGCTGCATCTGGGCCAGGACGGCTTGCCATCATCAATGGAACAATGAATTCTGAATTATATCAGATAATTGTAAAGGAAAATGTCAGGACATCTGTCCATGAACTAAATCTCAAGAGAAGGTGGGTCATGCAGCAAGACAACGACCCTAAGCACACAAGCCGTTCTACCAAAGAATGGTTAAAGAAGAATAAAGTTCATGTTTTGGAATGGCCAAGTCAAAGTCTTGCCCTTAATCCAATTGAAATATTGTAGAAGGACCTGAAGTGAGCAGCTAATGTGAGGAAACCCATCAACATCCCAGAGCTGAAGCTGTTCTGTACGGAGGAATGGGCTAAAATTCCTCCAAGCCGGTGTGCAGGACTGATCAACAGTTACTGGAAACGTTTAGCTGCAGTTTTTGCTGCACAGGGGGGTCACAGCAGATACTTAAAGCAAATGTTCACATACTTTTTCCACTCACGAATATTTAATATTGGATCATTTTCCTCTATAAATAAATGACCAATTATAATATTTTTGTCTCATTTGTTTAACTGGGTTCTCTTTATCTACGTTTAGGACTTGTATGAAAATCTGATGATGTTTTAGGTCATTTTTATGCAGAAATATAGAAAATTATAAATGGTTCTCAAACTTTCAAGCACCACTGTACCTCCCTGGATGACGCACAAGACCAGAACCTTCCTGAAAATCCATTTAGCTGAACACAGCTCACATGAATGTTTCATTCCCACAGGCATACTCAATTTTTTTTTTTTGTGCTAATGTTGTCTTTCATAATTTCTAGCAGTCACTTGTTCAGTAACTACTTCAGAAACACCAAACATACAACTGCATTCAGTATGTGAGCAAGTTTCCTTACCTCTTACCTAATTCACTCTGAAGGCGATGAATTAATGAATTAAAGAATACAATCATATTTAATGTGTGTGCATGATTTCCAGTGGTCCAGGAAGATAAGAATATTGGTTGATATAGCAGGGTGGAATAACAGGATGCAAGGTGGAATAACAGGAAACTACTTGTTTGATTGAATTACGTAATAAGAATTGCTTAGTAAAAGCTTTGTCATTGTAGCGTTTCACAACAAGATGCAATGAATTTCTGGACAGAGTAGGTTTTGAGCTCATTGTGAGCCATTGTTTAGGAGGACATGAAGTGTGAGTAAATAGCTAAAGATAGACCAGGAGGACAGATTATATATAAATATAGTTTTGTGGCTATACGACATGAACATATCTTGACGGCTAAATTGCAAAAAACTCTAAACTTGCTACTAAGTCTTTTTATTTAGACACAGTGTACTTAAAGTATATGTATATCTCTGATATGCAGCATATATTAAATTGAGATTTATGACAGGACGCTGTTTGTTGAGCTATAGGATTCTGTACCTCAAATCATGTTGTGGACAATTTTAATAGACTGATAATTCAAATACCAAATAAGTCAGAATTGTGTTCTGTTAACTTTATGAGTTGGAAATGAGCTCATCTTATTTTCTTGGATTTTATAAGTTTAGAGCTTTGATTACTGAATGCATACATAATATTTGCACATACAGAGTCATCACAGTTCTGGGTAAAAGTCTCCTATTAGTATAACAGTGAGAATGGATATAACCTAAATATAGAAAAAAAAAGTATGCTGTGAAAGGAACAGATTAAATACAACACCTCAAATCCGAATTACTTGTGTTGTATGTATACAACATATACAACAAATACAAGAAACAGGTTACATAGACATTGTTACATTTCTTTAAGATGCTGGTAAACGAAATTATCTCTCTCCAAATTTGCTCCACTATCAACATTGGTCCTGCCAAATGTTTATTTGATTTACATTTACTGATCACTGACGCTTACAATGTTTTTTGAAGCGATTGAATCATTTTGTTCATGGGCGTCTGCACTACACAATACAGATTGGGACATGAATGAATCATTTGGTATCAGACCAAATTTACTTGGGATGGTTTACAACACTAACTAAGACAAACGTTTGTGGACACCCAAACATGGGTATTGGTATGGAGTTTGTCCCCTCTTGCTCCAACAACAGCTTTTGGTCCCCTAAAATGGCTTTCCGCTAGATTTTGGAACATGACTGTGAGGTTGGCTTCTGATGGTAGACAATAAACCCTAGCTCACTTTTGCCATTCAAGGGCATTTTCAAGGTGTCTGAAGGTGTTAAGGTCAAGGTTCTGTGCAAACCAGCCAAGTTCTCAATCAACACTGGCAAACCAGTTGTCTTTAGGCCTTGTGTAAGGACAGCAGGGCAGAAAGAACTGATTTGCTGGAAGCGGGAAGCTATAAATGTGTCATATTGAGATTCACTGTTTTTTCAGTGTAATCCATTCTTCTGCCACTACTTTTCTATTGAGAATCCAGAAAAGTGTGCTTTATATTATAAATGTGTTACACGTGACTTGTTGCTGAAAAGCAATTCTGTAAATGTTATATTTATATACACATTCGAGTGATGTTGTTACTGAATGGGGGTGCAATGACAAATTATCTGTATGGAATGGTGATGTAGTTGATGATGTAGACAGTTCAAAAGTGGGCCCATCTCTGAAGGGCTGTCCCATTACAGGACTATAAAAGAAACCTCAGAGCACTGGTTAGACAGCCATTTGGACGAGCATTCCAGTCAAGTTAGAGCATCAATAAGCATAAGTTAACTCATGTTTAAATTATTGACTGCAGAAACTCTTAATTAAATCTGTATATTCTTTGTTCCAGCAGTACTAGATTGTAATCTTCAGTCAGCATGAAGGCACTGGTAAGTCTCATTATCTTATTTCTACACTGACATTCGATATAATTAAGAAGGACAAATGTCTTCCATCCTCTCATTTAGTATAATTTTCTGTCATTTTATTCCTAAATTGTACTACTTTTGCATGTACTACAATGGTATAATCTGATGTTTGCATCAATTCCTAAGATTACTGATCATTGTTAATGGCTCTTTATCCTAGATCTTTTGTGTGATCGTGATTGCAGCCCAAGCTGGTAAGCAAAATAAAAATAATTGTAATATATTCTCATCAAATAACTCTGACTTTTTGCTTTTTAAATTAAAATGTTTAAATTTGAACCATGTTTTTTTTACATTTTTTGTTTTTCAGGAGCTCAAGAACCACTCAAGAGTAAGATGAAATTTCCAGTTTTAAGCTCTACTGACATTTGCATAATTTGGTCTTCATTTGTTTGGCATTTGTATTTAGATTTTACTTTCAATGTTGGATTTTTCTTAGATTTAGTGTAAATATTGCGTAGGAAGAAGTGCCTTTGAATGTTAGGTCAGTGTTTACTTTCAGCACAGTAGATAATGTTTTCATGTTTGGCACATTGACTCATGTGGTGTAGGAGACAGTGGTTAATATAGTGAAAGACTGCTCCCTGATCCGGTGGGTACAGGGGATGCCTCCACATTCTCTTGAGGCCACAGTACTGATTAAACACCATACCACTAAACCTGGAGGTTGCTGCAACCCACATTGATGCAGACCTAGTAATTGTGCTCTAAAAGATTTTGAAATAGAGAGTCTGCTTGCTCTTTGTCTAAACACATTTTGTACACAGGCCTCAGTGTTAAGTGAAATTAAGTTTAATTAAATTTAATTAAGTTAAGGTGACTATCTGTCATTCACTGTCATCACAGACAGACCTTGAGCTCTCTCTCTCTCTCTCTCTCTCTCTCTCTCTCTCTCTCTCTCTGTGTAGAGCCCAATCCAGACTGCACCAAGATCAAGTGTGAGAAGCCGTTGCCACTGAATTGTACTAAGGACTCAGTGCTGGTTGAAGGTATCACACCCCCAGGACGGTGCTGCCCTCAACCTGGTCAGTGTGTCTGCAAACCCAAAGAGTGTGTGAAGAAAGTGTGCCAGCCTGATTACACCAGCGTCTTGGTGTCCAAAGGCTCAGGAAAACCTGGACATTGCTGCGACATATATGAATGCAAACCAAGTAAGTTTATAGAGCTGCTTTGAAGGGATATGTGGAGTCCCTTGTATAAATTAGCCTAGGATTTGCGTATATCCTCCGCATATCCTCCTAAGAATGCCTAAAACAATGCAAATGCTGTTTAAATAGTTTCTATACTGTAACATTTAGGGAATAACAGCAAGTAAATTAGTCTGCGAATGAGGAACCCATCAATACGGAGGACAAATGGTACTTCATTTAGAGAGGGTAAACTGAGTGTAAAGAGAGTAAAGAGTGAAAGGTAGAAAGTTGAAGTCTTGCACTGATGAACTAATGTTGTAACTAATCATTAACTAACTATTAACTGTATATACATTTTTTCAGATACAGATTTTACCATAGACACTCAGAGATTCACAGGCTGCCCTGATCATCTTTTTTTACAGTTATGTTTTGGATTAGTTGAATTTGTTTGATGATTTCTTTAGGAAATCCCATCAGCAGCGCATTACAGGGATTAGTCATACCAGAATTACAATAAAGTAATATCAAAGTTTCTCTAGGTCTACTTTAGTCAGCTCTTGTTGATATTCTTAAGGTGATAAAATGTTGAATTGCTTTGACATGCCTGTTAAAGCTGAAATTACAGTATATTACTGCATTAACATTACAAACAAGTTTTTTTTATTGGCGAGCCTGTGACTTCAAATTTGCAGCAGATCTGGGTCTGTCATGTTTGTTCCAGAATAAAATCATCTCCTTATTCAGCTACAGAAAGTTGTGGCACATCCAGTTCATCTGAAAGTGACCAATCATGACAGACAGACATTTACCTACCATTTATACATTTACATACCAATTCTCTCTCTCTCTCTCTCTCTCTCTCTCTCCAGACTGCACCAAAGTCAAGTGTGAGAAGCCGTTGCCTCTGAAATGTCCTAAAGACTCAGTGCTGGTTGAAGGTAAAACACCCCCAGGACAGTGCTGCCCTCAACCTGGTCAGTGTGTCTGCAAACCCAAAGGGTGTGTGAAGAAAGCATGCCAGCCTGGTAACATCAGAGTCTTAGTGTCCAAAGGCAAACCTGGACATTGCTGCGACACATATGAATGCAAACCAGGTAAGTATATAGATCTGCATTGAAGGGATATGTGAAAGTGTATGGCTTCTGTAGTAATATATACATACTGTATCTAGACAGCCCTCTGTATCCATGATGGACTCTTTTCAGAACCACCCGTGAATACGAAAATCTGTGGAGTCCCTTACATAAATTAGCATAGGACTTACGTATATCCTGCGCATATCCTCCTAAGAATGCCTAAAACAATGCAAATGTTTTGTCAGATATACATTTTGCCATAGACACTCAGAGATGCACAGGCTTCACTGAGTGTCTGTGAAGTCTTTGTCTAAACAGATTTTGCACACAGGCTGCCCTGTTCACCGTCTTTTTTACAGCTATGTTTTGGATTAGTTGAATTTATTTGATTGATTTCTTAGGAAATCCCATCAGCAGCGCATTACAGTGATCAGTCCTACTAGAATTGCAGTAAAGTAATATAAAAGTTTCTCTAGGTCTACTTTAGTCAGCTCTTGTTGATATTCTTAAGGAGATAAAATGTTGAACTGCTTTGACATGTCTGTTAAAGCTGAGTCAGAGTATATTACTGCATTAACATTACAAACAGGTATTTTTGATTGAGGAGCCTTCAACTCCAAATAGGCGGCAACCCGTTGAGATATATATTTGTGTGACCTATAATTGTGTGACCTAATTGTGTGAGCCAGTTTGTTGCTGTTCTTGAGTGCAACCCAACTCTTAAGTCTGTGTGAGAATAAAACAGTAAAGAGGATGCAGTAACTTGCTACTGTTGCCACCTGTTCACAAATAACAAAAACAAGGTTAGGTTTGAAAGTGACCAATCATCCCAAACAGATCTTTATCCCATTCTCTCTCTGAGTACCGAGGTTCCACTATGGACATAAGTCCTTAACTGAAACATCATCAAGGTCTAGAGTGAAATCAGCCTCGTCACAGTCAAACTAAGTATCCAATATACCCTTTCCATCAAACTAGTATAATTTGGACTACTGTCTAAACAGTATAATATAGCTTTAATTAACTCGCTTCTAAGGGTCATGTTCACTTAATAACAGTTGTTTTGTCTTTGTAGTTTGTTACACTCAGTGGTTTGACCGAGATGATCCCAGTGGAACAGGAGATCATGAAACCCTAAAGAAATTGAGAAAACAGTATCCAGGGAAGATCTGTCCCAAACCTCTGAACATTCAAGCCATGACTGTCTCTGGTGTCCCTGCTGAAAACACTGGACAAGTGTTTCATAAGTGAGTCTTATGAAGCATATGTAGTTTTGTACAGCATATGTCTGTTTTTTGATGGCGTACTCTCTGACTGTGATTATGCCAGTATAATGATGTTTGTTTTTCATTTTACTATTTTTCTTTTTTAGGTATGACACAAAATCAGGTCTTATCTGTCTGAATTCTGAAAACAAGGCCAGATGTTTGGACTATAAGGTGCGCTTTGGATGCCCATGCCTTGTGCATTAAGTTCCTTTTCTGGGTGATGAACCAGCCTATGACAGTGGAAATTCCAATTTACTAGATATAGATCACATGCTTACGCTTGCTCACATCATAAGGTTTAATTACTACAGTCAAAAGGTGGCATGCCATATGTTCTGTGTTAGGGCTGTGTTACTTTCATAATTTCCAGGAGTTACTTGTTGAGGTGAACGAACAATCCCATCCAGTATGTAAAGAAGCTCTCTGAGATGGAAATTATTAAATATATATTGTAATGATTCATTTATTCTGAAGATGTTGGAATGTATCCTATGCTTTATATGCTGTTCTAATAATAAACAAAAGATTGATTATCTTAAAGTGTTGTGTGTCCTGTCTGTCATGAACAAATTTGCAGGAATTAACCAGGATAATAAGCATGTTGATAAAGGTTTGTGTAGTGTGTGATTATCAAGAGTGTCTCGGTTTAGGACGTAAATAAGTTAAATGAGTGTGCAGCTAAACACATCTATTCTGATCTGATTGAATTCTCCACTAAGGGTAGTTTTGTAAATGCCCTATTACAGTAGCCTTTCACAGCAATATAAACTGTTGGCCTGGAGGGAGTTTGTCATTGTTCAGAAAGACAGGAAGTGTGAATAAAGAACTACAGATTTGTGGGGTGAGGTTGCACATTGTTTGACCTCAAAATTGCTTAAAAGAAAATCACCGTACACAACCTAACAGTGTTGAGATGGCCTGTGTGAACCTAGTGTATAAGAAAATTATACCTACTTAATAAGGTCATTTCTACTCTACTCTCTTGACTGAAGATCCACCTCTTTATCCTGAACTAAACTGAGAACTCACCGTGCACTATATATATTCAATAAAACTTTGTTGTTGATTTTACCACCAACTCCAAACTTTGTTTTATCATGCAGACAATTCTATTTAGGAGAATGCAAAGCACTTGTGTGCTGTAAATGGTATTGATGAAAATGTAAATTTGAGTGACTGACAAATGAAGGATCTCATTTTCTAAATGAACTGTTCTTAATTTTGAAAATGAACTGTAAAGTACTTGGGAAACTGTACAGTACTTTTTCCTTATAAGAAAAGATGCATATAAATCAGCAAAGGTGTTTATTGTACATTAAACAGATGAACAAGTCATGTTTACAGACTAACTAAAAACCATCAATACAGGAGTTTATGTAGCCATTCCATCTTCACATATCAACCAATATTATTGGTTATGCTAAATACTCTTAGAAATAGCCATTCAGAACATGAGTACGAAGAAGATTCAGCAATATGTCGCAGATGAAAAATAATAACCTTGCGCTTGCAAAAACATAGACTTTGTTGGGACTATGGGATGCAGCTAACAGACCAGATAGGATAATATTATCATAAACCACTCGTCATTATCAATTTGACCCTGGGCCTTGATGTGCAAGAAACACAAATTGAGCAACATTAAATGTTCATAAGAACTGGGTTCTAAACAATACCTTCTACAAATCAACAGGGTTACAGTCGTTGATATCAATGTTTATGATTGCATGTAAATATACAAAAATTTGTACAAATCAGATACTGTAATTATCATCTAAAGGCAATCGGAAATGACTCAGGTTAGAAGTGAGAATGAGACTTAAGAACACTTGCAGGACAGTAATGAAGTGATAAACATGGAATGTTCGTAAACATTTAGAAACATGGATTAACTTGTGAAATTCTAAATCCCATAATGTAAACTCATCATGCTGAAGTTCACCATAGTGCAGGTTAAGACTTGAAAAGTAGGAATATTTTGAGTGCAGAAACTAGCACTACTAAATTTGGTTTTTGCGATGTTGTTGGAGTCATGAATGACATGACGCCTGTGATATGGTTGCAGGCACAAGCCAAAGTCGAGTGCCATAGATAATCACAGCCATGATGTTATTAGCGAGAATTTCACATTGAATATGCTTTAATGCTCACACTACCTGCGCCACAGTAGGTCCACAACAAATGAGTTGTGTCTATGCACCGGTAACAGTTCCCTGTCCAGCTCAAACATAGTATGCTACACAAGGCATATGGTTTATACACTGCCTGGCCAAAAAAAAAGGTCACACACACTACTATTTCGTTTGACCACCTTTAGCTTTGATTATGGCTGTGGCATCATTTCCACAAACCTCTGCAATGTCACAACATTTATTTCTGTCCAGAGCTGCATTCATTTTTCAAAGATTCTCAATGGGGTTCAGAACTGGACTCTGTGGTGGAAAATCCATGTGTGAAAATGATGGCTCATGCTCCCTGAACCACTCTTTCACAATCTGACCCTCTGAAACAGATGAACATCTTTTCCACGACCACAGGATGTCTTTCGACATGGTTGTTTAACTAATGAGAAGCTACTCACTGCATCAGTTAGGGTTAGATAACTTGTTGCCAGCTGAAACATAATCACCAATGCAGTAATTACACTATGTAAAACACAAGTTTTGTTCCCAGCTTTTTAATGTTATATTCCAATTGCTTATGTCTAAAACAAATTTAAAATTGCTTATATTCATCATAAACTTCGCTTTTGTGACCACGGCAACGAAAATTATAAATTTTTATTATAGAAACAGGTCACCAACAGGCATGCAGATGCTTCCAAAGAGTACTTTTTCGCTCTTGTCTTTATAAAATGGCCACATACATAGCAAAATGCGTCTGCTGGATGTATGCAACCTCTTGATGCCATCTAAATTGACTAAGTTGCTGTGTACTGTAAGGAAAAAGGATGTCTCTCCAAACTCGATAAAAATGGTCAATCTTTATTCCATGCAGTATCAAAGTAACAAGAGTGTACTGAGGATTCAGCAGAGCAAGACTGATCACCCGGTAGCAGAGTAACACACAATATATACATTTGAAAGTAGTGTCCTTCCTAAGCTCCTCCTGTAATGGGTGTGGGGTGAAGTGTGAATACTGTCGTTATCAGAATCTGAATAGAGAATGAATTCACACCTGTCTGTCTAGGTCAATTCCCTTTGTCTGTGATGGCTGTTGCCCACTTACTATGCAATCCCAATCAATTAGATCATGTCTCTCCGTCTCTCAGGAAGGGCTATAGTGGCCCTGTATCACTGTAGTTATACAGCTACCTACAATTCTGTACAGTCCCAGAAAGTTCTAGAATAATTCTGGACAGTTCTAGAAACTTCTTGATAGTTTCTCACAATTCCAGAAGCTTCTTAAGTATCTTGAAATATGGCGAATATCCTTAAAAATAGATCAATTTTCAAAATATCATTGTGCTGACCACAAAAGCAAAGTTTACAGGGAATAATAACTTTTTTCTATTCGTTTAGGGTACAAACAATCAGGAAAACACACTTAACAACTGGGAACAAAAAATTTTTTGAAAATTGTTACATGGTGTTATCCAACGGGAGGCTATTTTTTAGCTATTTAATTATTTGCTTATTTAAATCCAAGTGGTGACCCTTTTTGTGACCAGGTAGTACAGTATATAACACTGTATTTCAAACAAACGTTACTTAATAGAGTGCAAATAAGCTAAGATGGAAGGAAGAAAATAATTCTTAATACATTAAAATTTTAATTATTAGGGCTATTTCATTATTTGTATATTTCATATGTTTGTGTGCACAAAGCTTGTCGTTGCATGGCAATGCGTCAGTGGAGTGATACCGTTTTGGTATAAAAAAGTCATGCTGTTATCAACAAATGTTCTCACAGTGAGAAATCAGTTTGTAAGGTCAGAACTAACTGTCATATAATGCTGCTTATGCAACAATACAGATGAAAACTGACATATGATCTAATTTTTACTCAGGATGAAGTATACATGTACTTGAAGTGAAAAAGTATAATAACTCAAGTCTTATAACTCCATGAGATTTTTCTAGTTTAATCTGCCTTTAATTTCCTTTCACATCCTACAAACACAACAACATGTGTATTGGTTATTGTGAGGAAGAGAGGTGTAGAGAACTGGAAACTCGATTGCTTTGTATGAGCCTATAGCGTAGTAAACTACTGTAACAAACAGGTTATGCAAAATAACATTTCTCCAAGATGCTTATAAAAACAGTCAACATATTTCTAAAATGACTTTAGTGTTCCGAAGTGAGATGGCAAAGTTTTAAAGGCAAAGGTTGACTCTGGAAAAAATGCACTGTCCACTAAATGATGAGATATTTTTTCTGTGTATAACACTGCCACCCAAACTCCATTCACTGCCAGTGACGTCTGTTTGTCCAGACATGGTTCAAAATTACCCATTCAAGCCATTTGTTCAATGAGCATTAGTTTTTCACAATCTTTGTCATTTTTTTAAATCAGAGACATGTTTTGCCATAGACACTCAGAGACTCACACGCTTCAGTGAGTGTCTATTTGTCTAAACACATTTTGCTGTTAAATTCGTGGGAATTTAAATTTAATGAATGGCTAGCGTCAAGTTGCAGAGAGCTTCTCATCAATTGATTTAGCTAAAATATTAAATTCTCATAAGCTTCATTAATAGACATTTAATTACCACATTTACAGCATTTAGCAGATGCCCTTATCCAGAGCGACTTATAATTGATACAATCTTACAATCCAAGCAATTGTGGGTTAAGGTCCTTGCTCAAGGACCCAACAGTGGCATCTTGGCAGAGGTGAGATTTGAACCGTGGATGTTTTGGTTCATAGTCCAATACCTTAACTGCTAGGCTACCCCAGTCCAACATTTATTGAAATTGAAGGGGAGCCTTGCTTCCTGTGTAGCCTTTAAGCAAAGGCTTGTGCTGTATTCTCACCTTACTCAATAAAAATTATTTTAGCTCACACTCCACTTTCAACTTTTTCAGTTGTCACAGTGATAAAAAGAGAGCGCTCCATCCTTCATCGCTGTGGTTTTACTGTACATATTAAGGCACAACATAACCCTCACCAATGTCCTGAATCTCTGCCCAACATTAGGCTCAAAACAACACATAACCTCAATCCTGTTATTATTTATTTCCCATCAGTCAACTAATATAGATATGTCATATTTAAAAAAAATAAAACCCTGCCTTTACTGCTTCCAGTTGGTGATGACCTCCATAAATACAGAAATTTTATTAGTCAGATGTCTTGGAGTATTCAGGTTTATGTTCACACCATTCTTCGGTGAAAAGTGGTAAATGATTGACTTTAATAAGTGTATATAGTGTGAATGAAACTGAGAATATTTGTGATAGTTTCCACTTTGTACGGTTATCAGGCATGGCAGTGTATGAACTGTAAAACCAAAGCCCATAAACAAACTTTCCAACCAATCAATTAATAAAATGTTTGTGAAATGGTTAAAATCTCCTGCTGACAGATGCTTTACAGAATATTTTAGAATTAACCAGTATAAAGTTGCACTATCTTTGGGGGCCGTCCCATGTCAAAAATATAAAAGAGCCTTCTGAGTCCCCATTAAAACAGACACTGGATGAGCATCGGTGAGCACAGCTACACTTTTGGTTCAAGTTCAGACTGCAAGACCTTTTGGTTAAATCTGTGTGTTATTTGTTCTGGCAGTGTTGAATTCTAATCTACACTCAGCATGAAGGTTTTGGTAAGTCTCATGATCTAATTTCTACACTAATACATAATTAAGAAGGACAAGAATTGACTTCCATCTGCAGATCTTCTCATATAGTATCATCTTTAACATGCTCATCATAATGGTAGTACTTTTGCTGTATTATATTGGTTTAAAATGATATTTGATTTTGTGCATTACTTATGGTCTATGAGTTATTGAGCAATTTTCAATGCTTTTTTGCTAGATCTTTTGTGTGACCTTGATCGCAGTTCAGGCGGGTAAGCAAAATGAAATTTTTATAGGTGACTCTCATCAAACGACTCTGACTTTTATCTTTTAAATTGAAGGTTTATTTTTTTATTTTTCTGCTTTGCAGGAGTACACGATAAGAGTAAGTGGAAACACAGCAGCAACTTCAGAAACACAATGGCATTAAAAAAGTTCAAACCAGAAAATGTGGTTACTTAATGCTGCTTTTTAACCAAAATCTCATCTAATGAAGCAGTTGACATTTTCTGCAGCAAGATGAAGATAAGGAATTCTAAAATCAATCACACTTCATTTTCTATAGTTTTTCAACACTGAATCTAACAACAAACATATGTGTTTCATTCAATGTGTTTCATTCTATTCAATATTAGTAATGGTCAATATCAGGTACTTGGATTCTTCTGTTTCAGAACAGAGTAAAAACTTCAGGACATGACTAAAATGTTCATTTATGAAGTAGAATATTATGGATTTCTTTTGAAAACAATACTTAATGCGTAGATGAGATATGAAGTGACAAAACAGATTTCTGAATCGTTATATTTCATTGTAAAGTGTAATGTTAAAGACACAACAGCTAACAAATTTAGTTTTTTAGTGTTCTAGGTAGTTTTTTAGTAATTATTTCAAGTATGTATATAATTTTGCTATTACATCACTCTGCAGAACACTTTGCTTAAAAATAAAATGTTTCTTTACAATTAATTATATTAACTTGGAATGGTTCATGGAGAGTTGCCATCTTTGTGTAATGGTAAAGTTTTCTGTAAATCATGATATTGTTCCTGTAGTGCTTGGAGTTTGCTTAGACAATATATCTACATATAAGCTAATCATGTGGTGTAGGTTAGAAGTTTGAGGTATGTGAAATAGATTGTTTTAGATTTTAGACAACTAAAAACTAAAAAAAAAAAGTATTTTTTAAATTATAATAAGGTGTCCATCCTGCCTCTACTTGAAGCTAATACTATATTGAAATCACTGTAAAATCAAGCAAAACAGACCATTATTTTCTATGTTGGGTTTTTCTCAATATTCCAATATAATAACAGATTGTTATTAATATGTTTGTGTTTAAAATAAGATTATCATCCTCAGTCGATAATATGATGTATAATATTAAATCTTAGAGCTGCATAGTAGCAAAATCCTGTTCCTCTGTTTCCTTAGGCAGGACTAACTGATTAGTTCCTAACTATCTGAGAGTTCAGTCATGTGACTGCAGCATATAGATAAACACTCTGGTCCTGAGCCATTTTCATAAATTAGCAATAATGCTTTAAAGTCAGTTCTTTAAGATACTAGTAGCCAGTTTAATAATTCAAGAATGTGTTTCATTCTTTGGCTTTCATTCTTTTTCATTCTTATACAGTAATTAAAAATTAACTACTAAACTACTAAATTAACTACTAAAAAATGGCTAAAAATAAAGGCATATCAGAGTTTCTCTAGATCTAGTTTAGTCAGGTGATAAAATGCTGATTTGCATTGACATGTCTGTTAAAACTGACCCCAGACTCTATTAGTACACGAAGATTACGGACAAGTTATTTTGACTTGAAGGCTTTCAACTCCAAATAGGCAGCGAGTCTAGGCCTATCACCTTTGTTCCAGGATAAAGTCATCTCTTTATTCAGCTGCAGAAAGTTTTGGCACATACAGTTTGTCTGCACTGCTGTGGTAAGATATTCCTTCATCGTGTAGGATTTGACTGATGCATGATTAATGATGATGCATGTATACATTAAACAAAATTGGCCCATGGAAGGAACCCTGGGGGATTCCACAGGTCATCAGCACTTGTTCAGATATATATTTCTCATTTTGTCAAAGTTATTCCCATCTAGCAAGTAGGACCTGAACCTGTTGTTTAGTGCAACCCAGTTCTTAAGTCTGTCTGAGAATGAAACAATAAGAGGACGCAGTAACCTGCTATTGTTGCCACCTGATCACAAATAATATAACATACTAATATAATACAAAAAGTAGGTGAGATTTGAAAGTGGCCAGTCATCACAGACACACCCTTATCCTATTCTCTTGGGTGGCATGGTGGCTCAGTGGATAGCACCATTGCATCACAGCAATCCTGGGTTCTCCCCATGTCCTCTCCGTGTCCGCATGGGTTTACTCCGGGTACTCCAGTTTCCTCCCACAGTCCAAAGACAGGTGTGTTAGGATAATGGATTATGCTAAACTGGCATTGGCTTGAGTGGATATATATGATTAGTCTTAATGTAACCTTGTGTGTGTGTCACTGAAATGGCCACTGGTGCTGATAGCGATGTTAAATAAACCGAATAAACAAACAAACATAATATTCTCTCTCTCTCTCTCTCTCTCTCTCTCTCTCTCTCTCTCTCTCTCTCGCTGTAGAACATAGTCCAGACTGCACCGAGGTCAAATGTGCGATGCCTCTGAATTGTCCTAAAGACTCAGTGCTGGTTGAAGGTATCACACCTGCCGGACAGTGCTGCCCACAACCTGGTCAGTGTGTCTGCAAGACTAATGGGTGTGTGAAGAAAGTGTGCCAGCCTGGTTACACCAGTGTCTTAGTGTCCAAAGGCTCAGGAAAACCTGGATATTGCTGCGACGTAGAAGAATGCAAACTAGGTAAGCGCATACATCTGCGTTGAAGGGATATGTGAGAGTGTATGGCTTCTATAGCAATATATACATACTGTATCTAGACAGCCCTCTGTATCCATGAAGGACTGGTTTCAGAACCATCCATGAATACCAAAATCCATGGAGTCCCTTGTATAAATTATCATAGAATTTGCGTATATTGTACGCATATCCTCCTAAGAATGCTTAAAGCAATGTAAATGCTTTTTAAATAGTTGCTGTACTGTAATATTTAGGGAATAACTACAAGTAAAATGACAAGTACAATTAGTCTGCGAATGAGAAATCCACCAATACGGAGGACAAATGGTACTTCATTTAAAGAGTGCAAACTGAGTGTAAATACTGTAAAGAATGAAAGGCAGAAATCTGAAATCCTGCACTGATGAACTAATAATATAACCAATAAGTATTCAATCCTACTAGAATTACAGTAAAGGATCATCTAAGGAGTTTCTCTAAGTCTACTTTAATCAGATCTTGCTGATTTGCTTTGACATCTCTGTTAAAACTGAGATCACAGTATATTAGTACCCCAAGATTAAAAACAAGTTTTTTGATTGGACAACCTTCAACTCCAATTAGGCGGCAACACTGTGTCTGTCATGTTTGTACCAGAAAAAATCATCTCTTTATTAAGCTGCAGAAAGTTGTGGCACATCCAGATCATCTGCACTGCTGGGGTAAGATATTCCATAGTTAATGGATTTGGTTCAATGGGTAGATGTATAAATGAAACAAAATTGGCCCAAAAAAGAAACCCTAAACAGCGATTAAATTCTGAAACCCTAAATTTAGGTAAATGTCACCTACTCAGATAGACAGTGATGCTTGAAAGTTTGTGAACCCTTTATAATTTTCTATATTTCTGCATAAATATGACCTAAAACATCATCAGATTTTCATATAAGTCCTAAAAGTAGATAAAGAGAACCCAGTTAAACAATTGAGACAAAAATATTATACTTGGTCTATTTATTGAGGAAAATTATCCAATGTTACATATTAGTGAGTGACAAAAGTATGTGAATCTTTGCTTTAAGTATCTGGTGTGACCCCCCTGTGCAGCAATAACTGCAGCTAAATGTTTCCTGTAGCTGTTGATCAGTCCTGCACACCTTCTTGGAGGAAACCGACTTGTTGGTGGGTTTCCTCACATTAGCTGCTCGCTTCAGATCCTTTCACATTTCAATTGGATTAAGGTAAGGGCTTTGACTTGGCCATTCCAAAAGATTAACTTTATTCTTCTTTAACCATTCTTTGGTAGAACGGCATGTGTGCTTAGGGTCGTTGTCTTGCTGCATGACCTTCCTTCTCTTGAGATTCAGTTCACGGACAGATGTCCTGACATTTTCCTTTAGAATTTTCTGATATCATTCAGAATTCATCGTTCCATCAATTATGGCAAGCCGTCCTGGCCCAGATGCAGCAAAACAGGCCCAAACCATGATACTACCACCACCACGTTTCACAGATGGGATAAGATGGGATTCTTATGCTGGAATGCAGTGTTTTCCTTTCTCTTTTCTTTTAAACCAAAAATTCAATTTTTGGTGTCATCTGTCCACAAAACATTCTTCCAATAGCCTTCTGGCTCGTCCACATGATCTTTAGCGAACTGCAGACGAGCAGCAATGTTCTTTTTGGAAAGCTGTGGCATTCTCCGTGCAACCCTGCCATGCACACCATTGTTGTTCAGTGTTCTTCTGATGGTGGACTCATGAACATTAACATTAGCCAATGTGAGAGAGGCCTTCAGTGCTTAGAAGTTACCCTGGGGTCCTTTGTGACCTCGTCATCTATTACACACCTTGCTCTTGGAGTGTTCTTTGTAAGAGATGGTTTTGTAAGCCTTTCCTGCCTGGTGAGCATCAACAACTCTTTTTCTCCTCAGAAATCTCCTTTGTTTGTGCCATGATACACTTCCACAAACATGTGTGGTGAAGAGCAGATTTTAATAGATCCCTGTTCCTTAAATAAAACAGGATGCCGACTCACACCTGATTGTCATCCCATTGATGGAAAACACATGACTAATTTCACCTTAAAATGAGCTGCTAATCCTAGAGGTTCACATACTTTTGTCACTCATCAATATGTAATATTGGATCATTTTCTTCAATAAATAAATGACCAAGTATCATATTTTTGTCTCATTGTCTCATCTACTTTTAGGACTTGTGTGAAAATCTGATGATGTTTTAGGTCATATTTATGCAGAAATATAGAAAATTCTAAAGGGTTCACAAACTTTCAAGCACCACTGTATAGTTGTCATTTTGTCAAAGTAATTCCCATCTTGCATGTGTTACTTTAACTAGTTTTAGGCTGTTCTTGAGTGTAACCCATCGCATAAGTCTGTCTGAGAATAAAACATTAAAGAGGAGAGAGTAAACTTCTAGTGTTGCCAAATGATCACAAATAACGAAATGTAAGTTTGGTTTGAACATGACAGACCGACCTCTCTCTCTCTCTCTCTCTCTCTCTCTCTCTCTCTCTCTGTAAAACACAATCCAGACTGCACCAAGTTCAAGTGTGAGAAGCTGTTGCCTCTGAATTGTCCTAAAGACTCAGAGCTCATTAAAAGTAAAACACCCCCAGGACGGTGCTGCCCTCAACCCAGTCAGTGTGTCTGCAAACGCAAAGGGTGTGTGAAGAAAGTGTGCCATCCTGATTACATCAGCATCTTAGTGTCGAAAGGCTCAGGAAAACCTGGACAGTGCTGCAACATATATGAATGCAAACCAGGTAAGCATATAGAGCTTCTATGAAAGGATATGTGAGAGTGTATGGCTTCTATAGCTATATATATATATATATATATACACTGCCTTGCAAAAGTATTCGGCCCCCTTGAACTTTTCAACCTTTTGCCACATTTCAGGCTTCAAACATAAAGATATGAAATTGTAATTTTTTGTTAAGAATCAACAACAAATGGGACACAATTGTGAAGTGGAACGAAATTTACTGGATATTTTAAACGTTTTTAGAAATAAAAAACTGAAAAGTGGGGCGTGCAAAATTATTCGGCCCCTTTACTTTCAGTGCAGCAAACTCACTCCAGAAGTTCAGTGAGGATTTCTGAATGAAATCAAAGTCCAGACCTGAATCCAATCGAGAATCTGTGGAAAGAGCTGAAAACTGCTGTTCACAAACGCTCTCCATCCAACCTCACTGAGCTCGAGCTGTTTTGCAAGGAAGAATGGGCAAAAATTTCAGTCTGTCGATGTGCAAAACTGATAGAGACATACCTCAAGCGACTTGCAGATGTAATCGCAGCAAAAGTATTAACACAAGGGGGCGAATAATTGTGCACGCCCCACTTTTCAGTTTTTTATTTCTAAAAAAAGGTTAAAATATCCAATAAATTTGGTTCCACTTCATGATTGTGTCCCACTTGTTGATTCTTCACAAAAAAATTACAATTTCATATCTTATATATATATATACATATATATATGTATCAGCAGTAAATTTCACCTTCAAATTTACTGCTGATCCTAGAGGTTCAGATACTTTTGCCACTCAATAACAAGTAATATTGGATAATTTTCCTAAATAAATCAAGTACAATATTTTTGTGTCATTTGTTTAACTGGGTTCTCTTTATCTGCTTTTACTTTTGCCAACTGATCACAAATAAAAAGTAGGTTAGGTTTGAACTTGATCAATTATCACAGACAAACCTTTGCCCCCCTCTCTCTCTCTCTCTCTCTCTCTCTCTCTCTCTCTCTCTGTGTGTGTGTGTGTGTGTGTGTGTGTGTGTGTGTGTGTGTGTAAAACACAATCCAGACTGCAGAAAGTTCAAGTGTGAGAAGCCGTTGCCTCTGAAATGTCCTAAAGACTCAGAGCTCGTTCAAGGTAAAACTCCCCCAGGACGGTGCTGCCCTCAACCCGGTCAGTGTGTCTGCAAACCCAAATGGTGTGTGAAGAAAGTGTGCCATCCTGATTACATCAGCATTTTAGTGTCCAAAGGCACAGGAAAACCTGGACAGTGCTGCAACATATATGAATGCAAACAAGGTAAGCATATAGATCTGCGTTGAAGGGATATGTGAGAGTGTATGGCTTCAATAACAATTTATACATACTGTATCTAGACAGCCCTCTGTATCCATGAAGGACTGGTTTCAGAATCACCTGTGAATACCAAAATCCGTTGAGCCCCTTGTATAAGTTATCATAGGATTTGTGTATATACTATGTATATCCTCCTATCCTCCTAAAAATGCTTAAAACAATGTAAATCCTGTTTAAATAGGTGCTATACTGCAATATTTAGGGAATAACTACAAGTAAAATGATAAGTAAAATTAGTCTGTGACTGAGGAACCCACCAATATGGAGAACAATTGGTACTTAATTTAAAGAGTGTAAACTGAAAGTAAAGAGTGTGTGATAGTGAATCCACATTCACCAACGCCCTGAAAGACTCGTTCTTTCATCCTCAAGGTAGCCGGGACTCAGCGACTCGTCTCGCTGAGCTCATCTAGGGCTCGCACCCGGCGGCTGAGTACGCCATTGAATTTCAGACTCCGGCTGCAGAGAGCGGCTGGAATGAGGCATCCCTCAAAAAGGGTTGAGTGAAAAACTTAAGGATGAGCTGGCCACTCATGACTCCCCTACCACCCTCAAAGAACTATACATCCATATCCACCACCCTTGATAAAAGGCTCCTGCAAAGAGCATGGGAGAGGGCGAGTGCTCGTGGCTTTAGTTACCCTGTTTGGCCCGCTCAGCCCCCCCCCAACTATTCCTCTGCCATTAAAGATTCGGAGGAACCCATGGAGCCGGCCAGAGCCGGCTTGTCACAGAATCCCCACATCGACTGACAGACCCGATCCATATTCTCGTGGTCCCCTCGGTGCGGGGAGTCTTGCCTGATTTCCCCACTCGATGGCCCCATCTAAGCATTATCTTACCATTTAGTAGCTAGCACTACACACCTCACCACTACGATTCTTTCTCTTTTGCGGTTGCTAGAGCTGCAGGTACGACTAGTCCTGACAAGAGGGCTAGCCGAGTAGAGTCAGGAGGCATGAGGTGATCTGGCAGGAACTTAGATAGGGAGGGGCTCCAGTATGATCTCCATAGTTCACATATCTCCTGTGGTGATCGTCTCTAGCCCCTTGTGACGCGGGAGAGCCCTGTCTCCCTCGCTTCGCCACTTCACCATTCACTGTGCCCCAGATCTAAGCCTTTAAGGGACCGTGCCAGTCTTCCTTTCACTATCCGTGGGAAGTCTACGGTCTGCGCACACGCGTCCGACGTGCACTTAAGCTTTTCTCTGAGGTCTGTCGATTCCTTCGCACTGCGCACGCAAAGTTGCCCGCTGACATTCACAGCACTGGCTTTTTGCTGAGCTTTGTAGCTCTTTCGCTTTCTATCGGGATGCGCTAGACACGTTCGTGTTTTGTTATTCCTTTTTAGTTCCCCTTATTTCCATTCGCCTTATAACGGCGTTGTTCCCTTATTTTGAGTCTGCTTTGTGCAGAGCTTGTGTCTATTTTTAGCCTCATCTGCCGTTTTCAGTTCTCTTCCCCTATGTGGTCGTGTGGAGCGTTGCTACAGCACTCATCCCCTATCCTTGGGAACCTTGGTTCGAGGCTGATGTCCAATCACTCGGTCTCACTATACATTTATATTTATCCGTAAATTTATAAGGACATACATTCGTATATATTATATTTTCCATGAAAGACTGGTTTCAGAACCATCCATGAATACCAAAATCCATGGAGTCCCTTGTATAAATTATCATAGGATTTGCGTATATTGTACGCATATCCTCCTAAGAATGCTTAAAGCAATGTAAGTGCTTTTTTTTCTGAATCAATAACGTGTTGTCTTATCTACAGAACTCAGATCACAGGTAAATGTCACCCCCTCAGATAGACAGTAATGCTTGAAAGTTTGTGAAACCTTTATAATTTTCTATATTTCTGCATAGATATGATCTAAAACATCATCAGATTTTCATACAAGTCCTAAAAGTAGATAAAGCCAGTTAAACAATTGAGACAAAAATATTATACTTGGTCATTTATTTATTGAGGAAAATTGTCCAATATTACATATTTGTGAGTGGCAAAAGTATGTGAATCTTTGCTTTAAGTATCTGTTGTGACCCCCCTGTGCAGCAATAACTGCAGCTAAATGTTTCCTGTAGCTGTTGATCAGTCCTGCACACCGGCTTGGAGGAAACCGACTTGTTGGTGGGTTTCCTCACATTAACTGCTCGCTTCAGGTCCTTCCACAACATTTCAATTGGATTAAGATCAGGGTTTTGACTTGGCCATTCCAAAAGATTAATTTTATTCTTCTTTAATCATTCTTTGGTAGAACGACTTGTGTGCTTAGGGTCGTTGTCTTGCTGCATGAGCCACCTTCTCTTTTCACGGACAGATGTCCTGACATTTTCCTTTAGAATTCTCTGATATAATTCAGAATTCATCGTTCCATTAATGGTAGCAAGCCATCCTGATGCAGCAAAACAGGCCCAAACCATGATACAACCACCACCACCATCTTTCACAGATGGGATAAGGTTCTTATGCTGAAATGCAGTGTTTTCCTTTCTCTTTTCTTTTAAACCAAAAATTTTATTTTTGGTGTCATCTGTCCACAAAACATTCTTCCAATAGCCTTCTGGCTCGTCCACGTGATCTTTAGCAAACTGCAGACGAGCAGCAATGTTCTTTTTGGAGAGCAGTGGCTTTCTCATTGCAACCCTGCCATGCACACCATTGTTGTTCAGTGTTCTTCTGATGGTGGACTCATGAACATTAACATTAGCCAATGTGAGAGAGGCCTTCAGTTGCTTAGAAGTTACCCTTGGGTCCTTTGTGACCTCGTCATCTATTACACACCTTGCTCTTGTAGTGTTCTTTGTAAGAGATGGTTTTGTAAGCCTTTCCTGCCTGGTGAGCATCAACAACTCTTTTTCTCCTCAGAAATCTCCTTTGTTTGTGCCATGATACACTTCCACAAACATGTGTGGTGAAGAGCAGACTTTAATAGATCCCTGCACGTGTTACTTTAACCAGTTTTAGGCTGTTCTTGAGTGTAACCCATCTCATAAGTCTGTCTGAGAATAAAACATTAGAGGAGGGAGTAAACTTCTAGTGTTGCCAACTGATCACAAATAACAAAAAGTAAGTTTGGTTTGAACATGACAGACCTCTCTCTCTCTCTCTCTCTCTCTCTTTCTCTGTGGAACACAATCTAGACTGCACCAAGTTCAAGTGTGAGAAGCCGTTGCCTCTGAATTGTCCTAAAGACTCAGAGCTCGTTAAAAGTAAAACATCCCCAGGACGGTGCTGCCCTCAACCCAGTCGGTGTGTCTGCAAACCCAAAGGGTGTGTGAAGAAAATGTGCCATCCTGACTACAACAGCGTCTTAGTGTCCAAAGGTACAGGAAAACCTGGACAGTGCTGCAACATATATGAATGCAAACCAGGTAAGCATATAGAGCTTCTATGAAAGGATATGTGAGAGTGTATGTCTTCCATAGCTATATATATACAGTGCCTTGCAAAAGTATTCGGCCCCGTTGAACTTGAACTTTTGCCACTCAATAACAAGTAATATTGGATAATTTTCCAAAATAACCAAGTACAGTATTTTTGTGTAATTTCTTTAACTGGGTTCTCTTTATCTACTTTTACTTTTGCCAGCCAACTGATCACAAATAAAAAGTAGGTTAGGTTTGAACTTGATCAATCATCACAGACAGACCTTTGCCTCTCTTTCTCTCTCTCTCTCTCTCTCTCTCTCTCTCTCTCTCTCACTGTGTGTGTGTGTGTGTGTGTGTGTGTGTGTGTGTGTGTGTAAAACACAATCCAGACTGCACCAAGGTCAAGTGTGAGAAGTTGTTGCCTCTGAATTGTCCTAAGGACTCAGTTCCAGATAAAGGTATCAGACCCCCAGGACAGTGCTGCCCTCAACCTGGTCGGTGTGTCTGCAAACCCAAAGAGTGTGTAAAGAAAGTGTGCCAGCATGATTCCATCAGCATCTTAGTGTCCAAAGGCACAGGAAAACCTGGACAGTGCTGCAACATATATGAATGCAAACAAGGTAAGCATATAGATCTGCTTTGAAGGGATATGTGAGAGTGTGTGGCTTCAATAACAATTTATACATACTGTATCTAGACAGCCCTCTGTATCCATGAAGGACTGGTTTCAGAACCGCCTGTGAATACCAAAATCCGTTGAGCCCCTTGTATATGTTATCATAGGATTTGCGTATATACTATGTATATCCTCCTATCCTCCTAAGAATGCTTAAAACAATGTAAATCCTGTTTAAATAGGTGCTATACTGCAATATTTAGGGAATAACTACAAGTAAAATGATAAGTAAAATTAGTCTGTGACTGAGGAACCCACTGATATGGAGAACAAATGGTACTTAATTTAAAGAGTGTAAACTGAAAGTAAAGAGTATAAAGACTGACAGGTAGACTTTCTATGAATTCTTTGTCTAAACAGAGTTTGCACACAGGCTGCCCTGTTCACCATAATTTTTACAGCTACGTTTTGAATTTGTTTGATTGATTTCTTAGGAAGTCCCATCAGCAGCACATTTCAGTAATCAGTCCTACTAGAATTACAATAAAGTAATATCAAAGTTTCTCTGGGTCTACTTTAGTCAGCTCTTGTTGATATTCTTATTATATCACTTTGACATGTGTGTTAAGCTGAGTCAGAGTATATTAGTTCATTAACATTATAAACAAGTAGTTTTTATTGGAGAGCCTTCGACTTTGAATAGGCGGCAACCCATTCAGATGTATATTTGACATTTTGTCAAAGTAATTCAGGTCTTGCAAGTGTGACCTGAACCAGTTTAGGGCTGTTGTTGAGTGCAACCCAGCTCTTCAGTCTCTGCGAGAATAAAACAGTAAAGAGGACAGGTTTGAAAGTGACCAATCATCCCAGACAGATCTTTATCCCATTCTCTCTCCGAGTACCGAGGTTCCACTGTGGACATAATTCCTTAACTGAAACATCATCAAGGTCTAGAGTGAAATCAGCCTCATCACAGTGAAACTAAGTATCCAATATACCATCAAACTAATATAAATTGAACTACTGTCTAAACAGTATAATATAGCTTTAATTAGCTCGCTTTTAAGGGCCATGTTCACTTTATAACATTTGTTTTCTCTTTGTAGTTTGTTACACTCAGTGGTATGATCGGGACGATCCCAGTTACACTGGAGATCATGAAACCCTACTTGAATTGAGAAAACAGAATCCAGGGAAGATCTGTGAGAAACCTCAGTACATTCAGGCCATGACTCTCTCTGGTGTCCCAGCTGAAAACAGTGGACAAGTGTTTCATAAGTGAGTCTTAATTATTGTGTAGCATATGTCTGTTTTTTGATGGTGTGCTCTTGATTGTGATAATTACAGTATAATGCTCTTATGTGTACTTCTAATTTCACTCTATTTCTTTCTTAGGTATGACACAACATCAGGCTTTATCTGTCTGAATTCTGAAAACAAGGCCGCATGTTTGGACTATAAGGTGCGCTTTGGATGCCCATGCCTTAAGTGGCATTAAGTTCCTTTTCTGGATGATGAACCAGCCTATGACAGTGGAAATTCCAATTTACTAGATATAGATCACATACTTACACTTGCTCACATCATAATTAACTACTACAGTCAAAATGTGGCATGTCATATGTTCTGTGTTATGGCAGTGTTGCTTTCATAATTTCCAGGAGTTGCTTGTTGAGGTGAATGAACAATCCCATCCAGTATGTAAAGAAGCTGAGTTGAAAATCATTACATATACAGGGGTTAGACAATGAAACTGAAACACCTGTCATTTTAGTGTGGGAGGTTTCATGGCTAAATTGGACCAGTCTGGTGGCCAATCTTCATTAATTGCACATTGCACCAGTTAGAACAGAGTGTGAAGGTTCAATTAGCAGGGTAAGAGCACAGTTTTGCTCAAAATATTGGCAATGCACACAACATATGGGTGACATACCAGAGTTCAGATGGTTTGATGAACATGAAAGTGAAGTTGAACATCTCCCATGGCCTGCACAGTCACCAGTTTATAAGTAAATATTATTGAGCCACTTTGGGGTGTTTTGGAGAAGTGAGTCAGGAAACGTTTTCCTCCACCAGCATCATGTAGTGACCTGGCCACTATCCTGCAAGAAGAATGGCTTAAAATCCCTCTGACCACTGTGCAGGACTTGTATATGTCATTTCCAAGACGAATTGACGCTGTATTGGCCGCAAAAGGAGGCCCTACACCATACTAATAAATTATTTTGGTCTAAAATGACAGGTTTTTCAGTTTCATTGTCTAACCCCTGTATATTGTAATGATTAATTTACTCTGAAGATCTTGGAATGTATCCTATTCTTTATATGCTGTTCTAATATTAAACAAAATATTATCTTAAAGTGTTTGCGTGTCCAGTCTGTCATGAAATTTGCAGAAAATTTTCAGAAATTCCAATTAGCCAGGATGAAAAACATGTTGGTAAAGGTTTATATAAAGTGGGACAATCAAGAGTGTCTGGGTTTATGACTTAAATAAGTTAAATGAGTGTGCAGCTAAACACATCTATTCTGATCTGATTGAATTTCCATAAGGGTCAGTTTGTTAATGCCCTGTTACAGTAGCCTTTCACAGCAATATAAACTGTTGGCCTGGAGGGAGTTTGTCATTGTTCAGAAAGACAGGAAGTTTGAATAAAGAACTACAGATTTGTGGGGTGAGGTTGCACATTGTTTGACCTCAAAATTGCTTAAAAGAAAATCACCGTACACAACCTAACAGTGTTGAGATGGCCTGTGTGAACCTAATGTATAAGCAAATTATACCTACTTAATAAGGTCATTTCTACTCTACTCTCTTGACTGAAGATCCACCTGTTTATCCTGAACTAAACTGAGAACTCACCGTGCACTTATATATATTCAATAAAACTTTGTTGTTGATTTTACCACCAACTCCAAACTTTGTTTTATCATGCAGACAATTCTATTTAGGAGAATGCAAAGCACTTGTGTGCTGTAAATGGTATTGATGAAAATGTAAATTTGAGTGACTGACAAATGAAGGATCTCATTTTCTAAATTAACTGTTCTTAATTTTGAAAATGAACTGTAAAGTACTTGGGAAACTGTACAGTACTTTTTCCTTATAAGAAAAGATGCATATAAATCAGCAAAGGTGTTTATTGTACATTAAACAGATGAACAAGTCATGTTTACAGACTAACTAAAAACCATCAATACAGGAGTTTATGTAGCCATTCCATCTTCACATATCAACCAATATTATTGGTTATGCTAAATACTCTTAGAAATAGCCATTCAGAACATGAGTACGAAGAAGATTCAGCAATATGTCGCAGATGAAAAATAATAACCTTGCGCTTGCAAAAACATAGACTTTGTTGGGATTATGGGATGCAGCTAACAGACCAGATAGGATAATATTATCATAAACCACTCATCATTATCAATTTGACCCTGGGCCTTGATGTGCAAGAAACACAAATTGAGCAACATTAAATGTTCATAAGAACTGGGTTCTAAACAATACCTACTACAAATCAACAGGGTTACAGTCGTTGATATCAATGTTTATGATTGCATGTAAATATACAAAAGTTAGAACAAATCAGATACTGTAATTATCAAGAAGTATGAAAGAGACTTAAGAAGACTGTTACGATTTGGCTATATGAACACCGGCGAACTGTATTTAACAGAAAATAAAAGGGCTTTAGGACCCAATTGCAATTAGTTCCAGATGAAAAAGTAAATGGAAATGTAAATAAATAAAAAGAAACTAAATAAACAAAAATGTGCCAATCACGTCAGGGTCCAGTGCTCTAGTGTCGTGCCACTGACTTGCTGAACCAAGAACTAGCAAAACGAATCAAAGAAATGAAAAGAAAAGAAAAGGGCAAACTCAAGCACCGCACTAAACTGGACTCAAAAAAAGGGAATGATAAGATAACTAAAAACAAAAGCCACCAATAACGTGCCAAAGCGCTGTTGCAAGGCAAACCGGGAAAAAAGGAAGAAATGTTGAGGAGGATACTACGCTATCGTTGTATCGTCCTGGGCACGCAAAGAGCGTAACTTGGGTCTGCACATGCACAGCAGATAGAGCTGATGCAAAAGGGAGGAAGAGCAATATACCAACAACATGCTGAAGTGTTGTGGCAAGGGAAAACCAAAAAGGAAAAACCGCAGAGGAGCGCTGAACTCTAAGAGGCTGAGTGCTATGCTATCGCGATGGCAATTCTTTCCCTAACCTGACCAATCTATGTCCCTGGCGGTTACCTCGAGCCTTTCAGCTTTACATGGCTGGAGCTCTTGGAAGACCTCAGCCTACCAGTGTCCCTGATCATGGGAAAAAATAAACAACGCCTAACGGGCAGACACAACAGCAAACGTGCAGACCTAGCGCCAAAATGGAGCTTAAGTCGCGTGAAACAACCATGTGACAAACACATGCAATGAATGTGAGGGTACGGAACCTGACTGGGCTCATGTGCGCTCTTAAATAGGCAAGCCCTCAGGTGTCACCGATACCACAATCACGCAGCATAAGCAGGTCCTTGCACGATCGCGCACACTGTGGGGATCCTGCGTGTCCGCCAAGAAGACACAGCCCTCTAGCATCTGCTTGGAGGGATCCTACAGTGCTTAGGGGGATCCTTACAAACACTTGCTTTTTAGGACAATAATGAAGTGATAAACATGGAATGGTTGTAAACATTTAGAAACATGGATTAACTTGTGAAATTCTAAATCCCATAATGTAAACTCAATATACTGAAGTTCACTTTAGTGTAGGAATTTTTTGAGTGCAGAAACCTCTAGCACTGCAAAATTTGTTGTCTGTCATCATAAATGACATGACAGCTGTGATTTGGTTGCAGGCAAAAGCCAAAGTCGAGTGCCATAGATAATCACAGCCATGATGTTATTAGCAATAATAAGGTCATTAGCTAGAATTTCACACTGAATATTCTTTATTGCTCACACTACCTCCGCCAAAAAGAAGATCCACAACAAATGAGCCCTTTCTATGCAATGATAACAGTTCTCTGTCCAGCTCAAACATAGTATACTACACAAGGCATATGGTTTACAGTGGGGCAAAAAAGGATTTAGTCAGACACTGATTGTGCAAGTTCTCCTACTTAGAAAGATGAGAGAGGTCTGTAATTTTTATCACAGGTACACTTCAACTATGAGAGACAAAATGAGAAAAAAAATCCACGAAATTACATTGTAGGATTTTTAAAGAATTTAATTGTACATTATGGTGGAAAATAAGTATTTGGTCAATAAATTTGGTTCAACTCAATACTTTGTAACATAACTTTGTTGGCAATGACAGCGGTCAAAGGTTTCCTGTAAGTCTTCACCAGGTTTGCACAAACTGTAGCTGGTATTTTGGCCCATTCCTCCATGCAGATCTCCTCTAGAGCAGTGATGTTTTGGGGCATCATGGACTTTCAACTCCCTCCACAAATTTTCTATGGGGTTGAGGTCTGGAGACTGGCTAGGCCACTCCAGAACCTTGAAATGCTTGTTACAGAGCCACTCCATCGTTGTCCAAGCGGTGTGTTTGGCATCATTGTCATGCTGGTAGACCCAGCTATGTTCCATCTTCAATGCTCTCACTGATGGAAGGCGGTTTTGGCTTAAAATCTCACGATACATGGCCCCGTTCATTCTTCCCCTAACACAGATCAGTCGTCCTCTCCCCTTTGCAAAAACACAGCGCCAAAACATGGTGTTTCCACCTCCCATGCTTCACAGTAGGTATGGCGCAACTCAGAATTCTTCTTCCTCCAAACACGACGAGTTGAGTTTCATCTGACCACATGATATTCTCCCAGTCCTCTACTGGATCATCCATATGCTCTCTGGCAAACTTCAGACAGGAGTGGACATGTACTGGCTTAAGCATTGGGGCATGCCTGGCACTGCAGGATCTGAGTCCTTCTCGGCGTAGTGTGTTACTGATGGTAGCCTTGTAACTTTGGTCCCAGCTCTCTGCAGGTCATTCATCAGGTCCCTCCGTGTAGTTCTGGGATTTTTGCTCACCGTTCTCATGATAATTTTGACCCCACGAGATGAGATCTTGCATGGGGCTCCAGATCAAGGTAGATTATCGATGGCCTTGTAGGTCTTCCATTTTCTTACAATTGCTCCCACAGTTGATTTATTCACACCAACCTGCTTACCTATTGTAGATTCACTTCCCAGCCTGGTGCAGGTCTCCAATTTTCGTTCTGATGTTTTTCGACAGCTCTTTGGTCTTGAGTTTGGAGTCTGACTGTTTGAGGCTGTGGACAGGTGTCTTTTATACAGATAATGAAGTCAAACAGGTGCCATTAATACAGGTAACGAGTGGAGGACAGAAGAGATTCCTAAGGAAGAAGTTAGAGGTCTGTGAGAGCCAAAAATCTTGCTTGTTTGTGAGTGACCAAATACTTATTTTCCACCATAATTTACGATTAAATTCTTTAAAAATCCTACAATGTGATTTCCTTGATTTTTTTTCTTCTCATTTTGTCTCTCATAGTTGAAGTGTACCTATGATGAAAATTACAGACCTCTCTGGTCTTTCTAAGTAGGAGAACTTACACAATCAGTGGCTGACTAAATACTTTTTTACCTCACTGTATATAACACTGTATTTCAAACTAATGTTACTTGATAGAGTGCAGTATGCTCAGATGAAAGGAAAAAAATTCATTCTTAATACATTTAAATTTTAATTATTAGGATTATTTCATTATTGGCATATGTTTGTGTGCACAAATCTTGTCGTTGCTTGCCAATGCATCACTGGAGTGATACCGTTTTGGTAAACTAACAGTTATATAATGCTGCTTATGCAACAATACAGATAATAAATGACATATGATCTAATTTTCACTCAGGATAAAGTATAAATGTCCCAATATGGCGGCGCGGGTAACTGCTGCGGCTCAGAGCTCCTCTTGCTTCGGCAGCTATTTTATTATTTTTATTCTCTGTTCATTGTTTTTTCTAGCTACTGGACTACAGTATAGTAGGTCTTATTTGTTAGCAGTAACAAATAACATTCTACATCACTCGGACCATAGCGACGTATCCCTCCAGAGATACGTCGCTACCCGGAGGGCTATAATATCATTCTCCCACCACTGAAGCGACGCCGACAGCGGCGTCACAGAAAACAAAAGAGGGAGAAGAGGGCAGGATTAGCGGCTAAGCTAAAAGCTAACCCATTCAAACCAGCGATTCAGAGTCTTTTCGTGGCCAACACCCGGTCGCTCTACAACAAAATGGACGAATTAAGACTGCGGATTACCACACATGGGCTGGATTATTGTGCTTTTGTTCTTACGAAGTCCTGGCTGGACACAAACATCCCCGACGCTAGCATCGCGATAGCGGGACAAAATATCTTCAGAGCGGATAGAACAGCGGACTCCGGTAAGAACAAAGGAGGGGGGCTCTGTGTCTATATCAATAACAGATGGTGCTCAAATATCACTATCAGGGACACCCACTGCTCTCTGGATATTGAATTTATGATTTTGCAGTGCAGACCGTTCTATCTATGCAGAGAGTTTACATCGGTGACTATCACTGCTGTCTATGTATCACCACAGGCTAATGCTAAACTAGCCATGGAGAGGTTATACTCCTCTATTAGCCAACAGCTAGCGGCACAGCCAGACAGTGTTTTCACTGCGGCAGGAGACTTTAATCATGCCAACTTGAAGTCCGTCCTGCCAAAATTCTACAAATATGTAAACTTCCCTACAAGAGAGAACAACATCTTAGATCAGGTCTACTGCAACATCCCTCATGCTTACAGAGCTCGACCCCTGCCACATCTAGGTTCCTCAGATCATCTATCCCTGTCTCTAACTCCAGCATACAAACCACTCATCTGTAGGGAAAGACCAACTACACAAACAGTCAGTGTGGACTGAGGAAGCCAACTCAGCCCGGCAAGACTGCTTTGAAGGCACAGACTGGGGAGTTTTCGCTGAGGGGACAGACTTGGATGGTCACACATCAGCTGTGTTAGATTACATCAACTTCTGTGCTGAATGTGTGACAAGAACTAAAACTGTTAAAGTGCTTCCCAACCAGAAGCCATGGTTCAATGGTGAACTGAGGCTCCTGCTCAAAGCTAGGAACTTCGCTTTCAGGCATGGGGATCAACAGTCCTACAAAAGAGCGCGGTCTGACCTGAAAAGAGGAATCATTATAGCCAAGCGCGAATACCAACAGCGCATTCAGTAGCACTTCAACAGCAACAACTCCAGAGGTATGTGACAGGGGATAAAGTCTCTTACAGGATACAAAAACAGCACTACACTTGTATCTGACACAGACAGAATCCACCCAGACACACTGAACCAGTTCTTTGCTCGGTTTGAACATAAGAACAGCTATCCGGAAGCTGCCACCCGACCTAAACTGGATGCCGAGGACACCCCCATTCAGCTGTACCAACACCAAGTCAGATCCACACTACGCAGGGTAAACCCAAGGAAAGCACCAGGACCAGATGGTATCACCGGGCGTATTCTCAGGACCTGCGCAGATCAACTTTCTGGAGTGTTCACCACCATCTTCAACCTCTCACTACAGCAGTCTGCAGTTCCCACCTGCCTCAAGTCGACCACCATTGTCCCAGTCCCAAAGAAATCTACAGTGACCTGCCTAAATGACTTCCGCCCGGTCGCTCTAACTCCCATCATCACCAAATGCTTTGAGAGACTCATCGTCACTCATATCAAATCTGCCATCTCTGCCTACCGGGCAAACAGGTCAACAGAGGATGCTGTGATCACTGCTCTCCACACAGCCCTCACTCATCTAGAGCAGAAAAACACATATGTAAGGATGCTGTTTGTGGTCTATAGTTCAGCCTTCAACACAGTCATACCGCACAAACTGGTGAGGAAACTGAGTGACCTAGGCCTGGGCAGTTCACTGTGCACATGGATATTCAACTTTCTGAGCAACAGACTTCAGAATGTCAGGATGGGAGACCGCACATCCTCCACTCTCATCCTGAACACAGGAACACCGCAAGGATGTGTCCTCAGCCCCCTCCTCTACTCCCTCTTCACACATGACTGCTCCCCCATTCACACCTCCAACACCATCGTCAAATTTTCTGATGACACCACCATAGTAGGTCTGATAACAGACAACAATGAGTCAGCCTACAGGGAGGAGATCCAGCATCTGGCAGCATGGTGTCAGGACAATAACCTGAATCTGAACCCCAGAAAGACCAAGGAACTAGTTGTGGATTTCAGAAGATCCACACTCACCGAGACCCCTGCTCTCTGCATCGATGGTGAGGAGGTTGAGAGAGTGGAGAGCTTTAAGTTCCTCGGTGTGCACATCTCTGCCGACCTCACATGGACTTCCAACATACGACACCAAGTGGGGAAGGCACAGCAGAGACTCTACTTCCTCAGGAAGCTTAAACATTCCCACCTCCCTCAGCACCTGCTGGTGAACTTTTACAGAGCCACTATCGAAAGCCTTCTAACCTACTGCTGTGTAGCTTGGTTCGCCAGCTGCACAGCTCGGGACCGAAGAGACCTACAGCGGGTGTTGAAGGAGGCCGAAAAGATAATTGGAACCTCACTACCCCCCCTCAGTGACATTTACAATAGCCGACTCCAGAAAAAGGCTACTTGCATTTCAAAGGACACTTGTCACGCTCCATGGCAGCGTGCACCACCTCTGCCGTTAGACGGACCAATCAGGAAGCCCCACCGCGATCACTCTGATCGCGTTCAACTGTGGGGCTTCCTATAAAGGCGCGCCCGTGAGAGACTCTAATCGCGGATTATTGATGGTGTTCCCACGCCAATCGGGTCCCTACGCGTCTCGCTCTATGCCGTGTACCCTGCTCATCGTCCTGGCTTTCGCGTCCCTACGCATGTCACCCGTGCTCCTCCACCTTCATCCGTGTCCCTCGTGCCGTGTATATCCAGATATCGCTCCTTTTAGTTCACTTCCTTGTTTTGGTTAATTCCCACCTGTTTTGCGCTCCTGTGTTTATTTATATTCCTACCCGTTTTCCGGCTCCGGCTTGGTTTTTGTTCACACCCGTTTCCGTTCTCGTTGCACACCCGTATTTCGGTTCTGCTTGTTTTCTGTTGTTTGTGCCATAAATAAAACCCCTTTCGTTGTACACCTGCGTTCGTCTCACCTCTCTGTTCCTCGCCTCACTCCGGCGTTACAACACTACACATCCCGGACACTGTTTGTTCTCTCCTCTCCCCTCCAACAAGAGATTTCGGCAATTACAAACAAAGACCAACAGGTTAAAAAACAGCTTTTATCCTCAGGCTGTGAAAGCCATCACCCCTCATCCGACCATCCCATCCTGTTGAGCCGTCAAAGGCCCCCCCGACTTGAATTGCACACTATCACTTTAGCAATCATGTAGCCTGTAAGTATATGTATGTGTATATGTATGTATGTTTGCGTGTGTGTAAGTGTGTATGCATATAAATATATATATATATATATATATATATATATATATATATATATATATATATATATATA